>JXXA01009979.1:0-20444 GCA_000956255.1 Anopheles punctulatus | reverse complement strand
TACACAACGTGGCGGCGCATCTTCCGCATCTGTCAGATGCGGGATCGCTGCTTGCGCAAATGTGTTTCTTTGGATCCCCCTGAAGCGACACTCCCGCACTGTCACTGAGGAGTTTGTTTGTGGTGCCATGTGTTTGCTGCTTCTGCCGGGCGTGCACTGGAGGTACCTCGTGTGGGTTGGTGTTGAAGATCACCGACACGCTTCACCAAACAAAAACAACAGCCCAGCCCGCACACCTGACCGGCTACTAGAACCTGTAACGAAGATCGCAAAGCAGATCTGGCGTTCTGGAATAAACATAACCTCGAAAGTCGTTGTCGTCGTCGTCAATGGCCAATCGGAAGGACGGAAGGACTCACGAACTGTGGCAGCCCCATGGTCGTCTGATGATGGATGTCTCTATCTCTCTCTCTCTCGCTCTCTCTCTCTCTCTCTCTGTCTCTCTCCACTTCTCGCCATGGGTGCTTTGTGCACCGCGAGCAGATATTGGATGTGATGGTTCACCGCCGCCCACCCAATAGTCACCGGGACCGTGAAGTGTTGGTGAAAGGTTATGTCTCTCGCCGCGAAATGACGACAATGATGGTGGCCGACGACGGACAAGTTCAAGTTACCCGCCGCAAGCTGCGCGAAAGGGGTGGTAGGAGTAGGGATCTCCCAGATTTTCCCGGTGTGATGTTTTGCATGTTTTTCTTCTTCCACCGCTTCTTGATTGTCGTTGTTGATTTAACGAATTTTCGAACATACCCGTGTGGCGGCGGTAACACCGCGGAAGGCAAATTTCCTCTCCGCGCCTGTGTGCGTGTGTGTATCTGTAAACACGGTAAATGGCCCCTTCCGATGAGAACACGTAAAACACACCGTTGCAACGAAGAGAAAAAAGTACAAAAGTAAAAGCAAATCATTCGCCACGGCTGTGCGAACCAACATCTTCAGCATTGGATGCGTGTTTTTGCGCTTTTGCTCCTTTTTTCTGCCGTTGCGGATGTTGACTTTCGTCGCGCTCGGAAATTTTCTATTTCGATGGGCGATGTAGTATTCACTCGGGCGCTAATCAGGCGCACTGGCGGCTGACTGCAGCATTCACGCACGCTGCACGCATTGCGAAACCGGACGCACAAACACATACCCCGGCCCGTTCTAGTGCTCCAACACCGGTTTTTGTTTTTTTTTGCGATCTTACATAACCAGCAGTCACGATCGGTTTCGACTGCCCCTAGTCAACCGATCGAGTTGGCGAGTGCTCATCACCACACTAATCGATTGCGCGACTCCCAGCAAGTTTTAGAGTGTTGCGATTTCTGACATGCATGCTAAACCATTTCTGCCGTGCAATTTCCTGGTTGCCCTAACTGCCACTAACTTGCCGTGCTTACTTGGAATGCTATCGCGCGTTGACGCTTCGCATCCACCGAAGATTTAAAGTTCCAACAGTCATTTACCTTTTTCTTGCCCACCTTCTTTCTCTCTTCTCTGACTTCTAGGTAAGTTGTGCGGCAATACGCAACATCAATCAAATCGACCCAATCACGCAAAACCAAAGCAAACAAAAAAAAAGAAACAAACAAACAAATCCAAAAATCTTTTAAAAATCAGTCGCCGGCTGCAGCTCGTCACTATCAACGGTAGCCCAACACAACAATGACACAATAGCATTAATCAATCAACGGGCAACAACGGCGCATGGAACGTGCAACCAGAGAATGGTGTGCTTGTCTCGGCGTACAATAGAGGCACTCCAAAACTGCAAACTTCTGCCGTATTCTATCACTCCCACAGCAAAAACAGCTGCAACAGTAGCGGGCACATTTGGGGGCACATTTTGACATACATCTCGCGGTGGCCACACCACGATGGTTCCTCTCCGTTCTTTGCGCTTCGAGCGTTTTCGTTCAGTCTCCTAGAAAGTGCTGTATGTATGCCTATGGCGACAGCATTCTACTTCCCGGCAGGTGGCTCCGTGCTGACCACGCCTTTGGTGGAGATTGGGTGTTTAGAGTGTTTGTGCAGTGCGTAGTTTCCCGGCTGAGGTATCGATAGGGCTAGGGAGGTCCATAAAATGCATTGTGGGACCGTCCACAAATCTCCTAGTGGCGCATGCTGACACAAAACCATATACACAAACACACACGTATAGCGATCGGTGAGCAAGTGCAGTAATCAAGAGATGCGCAAGGCAGCAGTAGTAAACCACTTCATACGCTTTCATATGTAACCCTAACTATCAATGCGGCAATCCCGCACACTGGCCCAACTGTTTGCAAACATCTGGAGCACGCCCCGGTTTAAAATCACGTGCCCACTTGTGCAGCAAATGTGTAAATAGAATACATGTGTCCCTTCGATTTGTGTTTCTCTTCAACTCTTTCTACCCCTTACTCCATTTCTTCTTCTTCTTTTAACGACTAACAGTTGGCGGGTTGGCAGAGTGTCCGCAAAGCCGCGAGTGTGTAGCCCTTCTCTAAGTGATTTTATTACCTTCATTACAAACCACTGCAAACCGCTCACGTCTGCTCCTGACTCCCCGCCGCGTGTGAGTGTGTGTCTGCTTTGATGTAGCTAGAAGTTGTGGAGCTTCCCCTATGTTGAAACCCCACTCCCACCGCCATCGTAGAACGTTCGAAACGTGTGCAGCTTTCGGTGCAATTGAAAGCCTTGGACCAGTGCGTCCGTCTTCAACGTGGATGGGAACCGATGGGCTCTCCAAAACGTTGCCTTCTTGGGGCAACGTGATGGCGCTGCTTACGAACGGGCTATTAGTTGTGACCTCTACACGAACGGCTTAAGAAAGGGCATTACATTCTCACGATGCGCCCTTGGAGCGCAACGTTTTCATTGTTCGTCTCGCAATATGAATCATCACGCGTTGAAGTAGCAACTTTAGATATTACCATAGTTCTTCCAACATCTCCCTGTCCATGTCCCTGTCTCCCTGTGCCCCTTGTCCAGCTGAAAAGCTTCTATGTACTTTGAATTTTTGAATTTTTACGCAAAATAGCACCAAAACGGTCAGGATGGGTTTATTTTCCGCGTTGAAACCATCAGTCTACCGCTTCCAGCAAATAATCGAATTCGAGCGAGAAGTGAACCCTCCGCTGTAAACAATGACCCCTCCGTTCCGTGTGAACCGTTTGTGTGAGAAAAAAAACGAACTACAAACGAAACCACAATAAAAGGCTATTCCTCTGGAAAATTATGTTTTGCGGATGGAAAATAAAACCCCGTTCGTCACGGTTTTTCCCCTGCCTCGAAAGCCAACGAATAAAAAATAAAACCAAGCTCACGCCGCTCTAGTGCAGTCGTTTGGAGAATTGAACGCGCAATTATAGCCGTTTCTACACCTACGGTCCAGTAGAGTGAATGTCATCCGTGCGGTGGTTGTGTGGTGATGGGCGAATCGATGTTTTGAAACAAGGGTTCGCATATCATTTCGAGCGCTGGTACAGGCAGGCAGGCAGAGGCAGAAGCAAAGAAAAGAACACACTCTTCGTGCCGTGTGTTTGCTGTGGGTTGTGTTTTTTATCCTGTGACAATTGTGAAGTGCATCCGTGGCTGTGTACGTGCGCGTGTCCCCGTAGTGATTTGTATCGTATTCCGTGAGGTGACAAATCCGGCCGCTCCTTTTTTTGCCAGTACAAACCAACTGACAGAACCACACACAGAAAGGGACTTTTGGACTGCCAGGGACGGCTCGTCCCAGCTGCTTCCAAAGAGACCGATTGGCCTCAATAGTACCGTTCAGTTGGCGTGTGTTTTCCACCAGTTTTCTTTCTCTTAGGCTTTTTTTTATTCGGCGCGTACGCGTACGCGTGTGTGTTCGGTTTCGATTGTTTTCCGAATTTTCTTGTTGTTGCTGGCAATCTTTCTCAAGCCGTTTTTTTTTCTCTCTTCAACACAAACGAGAGCATTCTTCGGGCAAGCGAAACTCATAGGCAACCTCGATAGGCGTAAAGCATCATAAATTTTCCTGCCAACCGGGAAAAGATACGAAACCCCGAGTGAAAGCTCGCTGTGTTTGGCTTCAAAGGCTCTGGAGGCAGGGCGCAGAAAGTCTGTCAGAAAGTCACCAAATCCGCCGCACCAACCAAACTAGCATTTCCATTCAATAACAACAAGAAAAATCGTAACTTTACTCGTACCGAAACACCCGCGATACTCGTACGCCCTTTAAGCACTCCTTCCTCCGATCGTGGTTGTACATATTTGTCCCTTTTATTCTCTTTCCAAAAACCTTTCCCATCAGTCCTGCGGTGTGCGTGTGTTTGTGTGAGTTTGTATGTGAGCCACCAGCGGTTTTAAGAGAAAGATACGTGATAAGGGAGTGAGATCATAGCGAGGCGCAGCGCGAGCCATTACAAAAACAAGAAGAAGCAAAGAAGGGTGTGTGTGCGTTCTCTCCCACTCTATCTCTGTCCAAAGACGCACACACACACGCGCGTGCCTGTGTCGTGTGTCGCCCTCACTGTTGTTACCGTACTCGAAAGCCCTAGAGCAACATGGTAAGCTTTCAACAACAACGAACAAACATAAGAAAAATTAAAAATTAAACTACACCAGCACCCTGTAATCATAATTTCCACCACCACCACCAACCAATTTTATGTTACGACCAACCCTTTCCACCGAAACAACGACTTATGTGTACTGCTGCGTGTGTGTGTGCGTGTGTGTACGTGAATGGTGCATGCGAATGGTTCGTCAGCAGCATAATGTTTTTTTCTTCTTTTTTTACTTAATGCTCTCTCCGCGGTCGAAGAAACACCGGTTAATTAATAACATCAAGTACAAGCAATCCCCCCACATACACTTACACAGATAATGTCTGTGACCGTACTGACCACTTTCTTTGACAACCATATGTAGTTTTACTACTTATATGAATTTTATTCCTGGGTAGCTTACTGCAAGACAATAGAGTATCAAAAATTTAAAAAAATAACATTTGTACTGTTTGTGCAATTTTTAAGACGAATAACGAAACATGTATTTTTTTTGTGATGTAGGCCACAACAAACACATTTAATTGATTGGGAAAATGTTTACTAGCTTCACTGTAGAGTGATCTCATTTATTTATACTTCTTTACATTTTTACCGTTCATTACATAATACGTTATAGCGTATTGTGTGATGGGAAAAAGATAATTGGATTATTTATTTACTGTTTACTGGCCTATATTTCCGCTGAAACTTGCATAGAATAGCAAACATTGTAGGAAGTAAAAAAAGCAATACAAAATCGGTTTGTCCAGAACAAACATAATTGAAACCAATTCGGTTACCCGGAACACGGTTAAACTGCAGCTGAATGGTTGTTGTTTTCCTTCCCACCCACTTACGACAATCCCACCCAATCGATCGTGTTTGCGCTACAGCTACCTGCTGCTTCCACTCTTCATCTGCGCGCGTGTGTTTTTTGTCGCTAAAATTTTTTGTTTGCTTACTCGGCATGTTGTGCAACGGCGTTCAACGAGCCGTCCAGCACGGTTTCGCGGAAAACATTTGGCTAAGGAACCACACCAATCAAGGGAATTCATAATTGCCTAGACATACAGCACCGTAGATGAGAGCGAGCGAAAGGGGTGGGGTGATGGCTCAAAATAAATCAACCAACACTCGTCTCGCCTGTATTATTCTGTCCCCATAACTCCACACCATACATTGATGCATGTGTGTGTATGTGCATGTGTTCGTGTGAAAATATGCAGAAAGGCAACCGCAAGTGGAGGGGAGCAGAGGTGGAGAACGGGTGAGGGTAAAATAGTGACAAAATAGATTTATGTCGGAGTGGTGAGATCACGATCATGATGGCGCTGCAGCATACATACGTTCGCTTAGACCTCCCCCTTCTCCCTACGGTTCGAGCATGCCGACCAACAACCTCAATTCCTTCCATCTGGTCCAACGATCGCTGCCAGCACGCCAGCGACTAGCGCGCGCCCGTCTCTCAAACCTCGACCGGAATAAGCATGTTTCATAAAACAACAAGAAGCTGCGGCCAGATGCAAAGTGGGTCTTTTGCGCGCACGAAGCATTGAACTACAAAATGCGAACGGAGCACTACGGGCAAAACGAAGAAGCAGCGCTGGAAACAGAAAAAAAGGAGGCCACCTCTAGAAGCTCGTTCCCTGCCTGTCATAACTCGCTGTACTCGTTCCACACTACAAACACACTAAACACTTACCCACACCCACACACACACATACATACACTCGTGTTAATAAAGTGCTAATCAAGCGAGCGGCCGGAGTGATGCATTGTGATGTGATGACTACACAACCAACAACAGAAACACAACCTCACATACTCTATAACACACCACCCCGACGACCCTCCGACCAAACTCGACGACGACCATTTTGCGGGGTTTGATGCACCAGGAAGGGCGATACCCGTTCAGCCGTCCACTCGATGCTAATCTCTCTCCTGTTCTCTATCTCCCTGTCTCTTCTGCTTCCTTCTCGTTCGGGTGATGTCATCGTCGGGGCTGCAGACGTCGTCGTCAACCACCACCAAAACCATCACGACACCGGCGAAGCTGTACGGCAAGGATGTCGGTGCGTACGACGATATCGATGTGGACGAGCTGCTCGCCCAGCTGTCGCCGGAGGAGATCAGCATGCTCGCGAAGGAGGTCGATCCGGACGTAAGTGCAAAAGCCGTTTTCCGTCCGTACGCCTGACGTGTTGACACTTACGCTGCCGTTTTTTTTTGTTGTTCTTCGCAGGATTCTTTCCTGCCGCCGAGCCAGCGCACCAACTACGAGTGCGATAAGGCACCGACCGGGCCGCTCGACCGGAAGAAGCTGATTGATCACATCAACAAGCAGGCGCTCGAAACGCCGGATCGTCCGGAACTCGAACCTTTTGTGCCTGGTGTCGTGCGTGGGAAGAAGGTACCTGTTGTCTGACGTCTTTTTTCTGTTTGCAGTCCCGTAACTTATGCGCTTTTTTACGCTCATTTTCCGTGCAGTGGGTACCACCGCCACCAGCGGCGAAGCTGCAGGCCGCCGACGAGCAGATCGCGATCGATCTCGGTGATGAGTACGAGCAGGCGCTGTCGGACGCGACGCAGGAGGAGATCATCGATCTGGCAGCCATTCTCGGGTTCCATTCGATGATGAACCAGGATCAGTACCACGCCTCTCTGCTGAACAAGGGCCAACCGGTCGGGCTCGGCTGGGACGGTATCACCAAGTCGGCCATACCGAAGATCTTCCCGGCGGAGGCACCGAACACCACCGACCCGGAGGATACGATCCAGCGCATCAAGAACGACGACGGCAAGCTGGTGGAGGTGAATTTAAACAACATTAAGGTAAGCGTCTCCGGCCAGAGATCCCAACACTACGGTACAGGTAAAATTGTTTTCTTTTTTTTTCGCCACCCACAGACCATCTCGGACGAGCAGTTCGACAAGCTGTTCGAGGCACTCAAGTCCAACACACACCTGGAGGTGCTGTCGCTCACGAACGTGGGACTGACTGACCGGACCGCGCTCATGTTGGCCGCCGCCCTCGAGCAGAACCACGCGCTGCGCGTGCTGAACGTTGAGACGAACTTTATCAGCCCGCCGGTCATCGTGACACTCGTCAAGAGCCTGCTCACGCAGATGACGATCGAGGAGTTCCGGGCCTCGAACCAGGTATGGGCGCGTTAGCGTTTTGCGCAGATTTGGGGTGCGGGATGAGAAACGCCACGTTCGCCGCTCATCCATATCATCCTTCTCTTTGTCTCTCTCTCTCTCTTTCTTTCTCTCCCTCTCGCGCTTGTTCCGTGCTCCATGTGTTTATATAACGTGTTATTCTATGTTCCAATTCTATGCAATCAACCACCAACCATCGATCAACCCAACTGTGTGCATCAATCAAACCACCACTAGCGATCGCAAGTTTTCGGCAACAAGATCGAGATGGAGATTACCGAGCTGGTCGAAAAGAATACCACCCTACTGCGACTGGGCCTGCATTTGGAGTTTAACGATGCCCGACATCGGGTGGCCGCCCATTTGCAGCGTAACATTGACAGAAGTGAGTAGCAATTGCGTCGGGTTCTTCACTTTACAGGTCTCATTGGGTTCTGTTGCTATACCTCATGTAGCTATGTAGTCGGAAGGGGATGGGAACATGAGCTTGTCGGGAGAGGAGGGTGCGTTTCCGCACCCGGGCGAGCTTTCTGGTGGCAGAAACGATGCGTGCTTTACTTTATACGGTTGTTCTCTTACTGTTTCTTAATGCGCTTGTTCGTCCCACAACAACTGGAATTTTACTCACCATTCGCGCTGAAACAGACGATCCGGAACACTGTCATCCGATACCTTACTATCGGTTCCTGCACGTCCCAATGCCGAACGAGCCGGTACCAACGAAACGTACCTGGGAGGAACTGCCCTAGGTTCACGTCACGCCTAGCCCGGTTCTATTAGTCCGCCAACCGTAGTTCTACCTTGACAGCGCGAGTAATAAGGTTTGTCCCTGCGTCGGTTGGCGTGGATGCCGTTTGCGGACGTCTGTCTCCGTCAGTCGAATGCTCTCACCACTCAACGTTGCGTGTACATTCCCAGTGGAATAACTCTTCGAATCCATCTTCCTGGTTCTTCTTGTCTTGCAACTGAGATAATCCTGAATTCGTGATGCGTCATGGTTGTTTTTAATATCCTGTTACGTTGCACTCGAATTGAACCCTCCTACATACACACACACATACACAAACTCGCACACACGGTGTAGAATATTTCTTCTATCTGTATATGTGTCCTTTTGTTGTCTAATTTGCTGTTCCGTCTGTACCCTCCAGTTCAGTCCCTTAAATTGATCTCCTCTTGAAATAGGCTAGTTTTACGAATACGAAGATGGTGAAAGCCTTTAGAACAACATGCGCTTCTGCCCGCTTTTTGCTTCCAGTGCGAGCGATGGCTTAGCTTGACAGCCAGTGCCAATTAGCAATCGGTTGTTGATGTTGGTTTGAGCAGCTATCAACCATATGTCCTCTTAAACAAATTTATTTAGATTGAAGGGGAAAACGGTGAATACAATACTGCAAGAAATTGCATGAGTTATGTACAGAACACAAACTGATGGTGTATCCAGAACGGCAAGTTGATGTAAAAGCTAGTTTGCCAGCTGTATAGAGCTGGATTACGTTCGAATATTTTTATCCCCCACGTTCACTGTCTAGTATATGTTACTCCTCTCTATCTCTCTCTTAATCCATCTCGTGTCTTTTGATGTGTAACAGATGTGTTCCGAGATCTTTTATCTCTTTCTTTCTCTATTTTGTTAATCTACTATCGTTTCCTTCCGTTTGTTTTGTTCTTCTGTGCACTAAAACCTCTACTCTCTATATGTCTCTCGCGTTTCACCTCTTTCACTACCACTCCTGTCCCATGTATTCCAATCCTTCTTCCTTACCACCCCTCATTGATGAATCCTCTTCCCAACGGTTCAATTGTTATCCGTTTCGCTCGCTCGATCGTTCAATTTTTTTTTCTCATCCGTCTCAACCAAACTCCCACGCACGTACCTGCCCCCGTACCCCTATCATCACTTTCACTCCCTTCACGTCCCCATTCCGACAGTTCGAGTCGATAAGCGTGACGGACGTTCGTCGCGCGGCAGCTACTATCGGCCAGTGCGCATCGAGGAGGAACAGCAGCTCGCGGAAATGTCCGACGTCGAAGAGGAGCCGGAAGAGGAACCGGAAGTGGAAGTACAGCCGGTGGACTACGACGTGGAGGAGGATCCGGACAATGTGGTGATCCGTCCGCCACCGTCCGACGACGAAGATATGTAAATGTTCCGCCAGGCGCCATTATTCTCCTTAAGGAGGCTGAGGGAAACCCAGAATCAAGCAAAATGCCGCTACTGCAATGCGAAATGTACCAGCTAGCCTTTTGCGCTCACACAGACACACCGATACACGCCTGACGGCTCTCTCTCTCTTTCACTATCTTCCAACACTATTTTCCGATTTTATGCGTGCGCGCTCGTGTATTCTCACCGTAACTAAACATCTACAT
Organism: Anopheles punctulatus; assembly: GCA_000956255.1. Lineage (NCBI taxonomy): Eukaryota > Metazoa > Arthropoda > Insecta > Diptera > Culicidae > Anopheles > Anopheles punctulatus. The sequence continues at coordinate 10,428 of JXXA01009979.1, read as the reverse complement.
TACACACGAGTGTGCGGGATCCTTAATGTATCCTTAATAGACAAGCAAAGCTTTTCATAACAAAAAAAAACTTCCTAGTTTGTTTCTTTTCTACCTTGTAGTATTAGCAAGTATCTATTGTACTATCTAACCTGCTACTTTCACTGCTTAACGTGTTGCGGTAGGGCATTCTATGTCTGGCACCAGCACCTCCACTACTAGCGTATGCGTATGCGTAAATACCAAAGCAAACAACGTGTGAGTGTTTGAGGTTTGTTCCCAATGCTCGCTCGTGTCATGCTGCGTCGAGATGTTGCTTCTAGTCAATTTCTAGCTTTTAAATCGTACGTAAAAATCTTGTTGTTTGTCTACATCCTGCTCCAAGATGCATTTTTGGCATAGTTCACTTTCCCTAGCAGGGCAAACTTTGGTGTTTTCGTCGAGAACCTTCCGTGCAAGAGTGAGTTTATTTTGGTAATTTTTTTTTGTTGGTGTACTCTTTCCTATTTCATACCGTTATCTGCCTCAGCTTCTTCTAATGGCTGTTCTATTTCGCTTACGCCCGTCTAGTGTCTCTGGTATATCTTCGATTCCGATATCTGTCCATATATATATGTTTAAATGTATGTGTACGTGTGTGTGTGTGTGAGCGGCATGAGCATGCTTCAGTTGCATTTAATCGTTGTTTTACCATCCCCAATTTGGAATACATATGAGATACGTCTACCAACGCCTAGCTCTGCCATCTTGTCCACCCTTGTAACGGCGATAAACACATATACAGATAGAACCCAAACAGCAGTAAAAACTGATCAAAATCACCTCCACTGTCATCCAGACGGGGTAATCCAATCCGCTTCAATCCCTTTACGGAACGATGGTCCTATCCCCGGCGTACTACTTTTACTGGAATCAATCTGGGACTGCCAAATGAGGGCAAGACTTTCAACACGTTCACGTTCCCGGATGAACTAGACGACACGCGAACACATCGCACAACACTCCCCAATTTCTCCGTTCTGTGTGCTCTGTTATATGTATCAAATGTTTTGGAATGCATTGGCATTGGTTTCTTGAGTATTATTAAACGTTGACTGTAACATACATTGTACAGAGCCGGGAAGAGTTCACGGAGGACGCGTTTGTACCGTAAACGAGGTTGGAAGCGTCCTCCGCAAGATTTGTGAATAACCATCATCTCTCTGTATACTACTCTGCTACATTGCGTTCACGATTTGAGTGTTGTTTTGCGTTTATGAGCGTATATTTCTGAAACTGTTCTAGTAGAGTGTGTTGGACTGCGTGTTAGAGCATGTGTTCTAACCGTGAACTGGAAGCCACCCAGATAACCAACGATGTACAAGAATCTGGCGCCGGGCGTCGAGAACCAGTAGTCGTGGAGCCTTTGGAACGTCAGGAGCGCTACATCTCCGCTACTGGTTTCTCTTCGCATTTACACACACAAAAACACGTACACACTCGCTACAACAACCGCTTTCACACGTGCATTGCGTCTCTCTGTACCATAATGTGCGCTACTGTCGTTGCGTGTACGCATAGAAGCTGTCGTTGATCGTATGTTTCGTATTCTTTCCCATCCCTATTTTCCAGTAAGAAAAAATCTCTCACAGCGGCTGCAGTTTAGATTTTTTCAAAACATGCATAGAAAACAAACGGCCATGATACAGTGAGTAGCGGGTGCGGCGGTGGCGGCAGGTGTCGCATCTCGTCTGACCTCTTCTCAAATCAGCCCCCTTCACAACCACCACCACCTCCCCATCCGACCACTCTTCACTCTGTATCTGTTACTACCATCAACACCACCACCACCACTGCTACTACTACTACTACTACTACTACCCTCACCACTCAGCACCAGTAGGGTGCCACTACTGTGAACAGAAACACAATCGATTGTGCACCAACAGGCAGCAACCAACAATAATGCAAACATGGACGACTAGCAATCCTCCAACTCCCCGAGGTTTAGGTCAAACGAATGGCGCCGCGACGAGCTACTTTTTAAGCAACCAGAGCTTCTCACGCCCATGCCCCAATGGGAGGGAAGCTTGAGAGAGAATGAGATATAGTAGATAATCGAAAACGGAAGAGCAGAAGCAACAATGAACTGTCACTTGGACGTAAGGCGTTTGTGTTAGCCAAAAACAAAACGAAAAAAAAACAAAAACTCAAAAACGAAATGAGCTCATCCTCGCCGGTGTGTGCACTCGTTTATCTAGCAAAGTTAGGGGGAAACTTCGAGAGTGTTCGAGCGGAACTGCTCTCCGGACGGAGGTAAACCGTTTTGACGCCTGTTCGTGCCTGTTTGATCACTTCACACGCCTTCTACTACTACTACCACTACTGCTACTTCTTTCCGAACGTTTTGTCGTGTTGTTTTCAACTCCTCCCCTCCTTTCCGGTGCGTGAAGCATTCTAAGACTGGCTTACTAAGCTACTGTTTTACCCCTTGGTTTACCGATTCCGCCGGTTAGACATTTTGTTTCGCGTTCCGCTGTCATCTTTGTTAATATGTAAACTAATCTTCTGTGTGTTTTATCGTGTTTGTCTTACCGTCACTAACCATGTGTGTGTATTTATTTGTTTTATTTAACACTTTCCACTTCCATTACACCACCACCCAAACATTACAACAAACTTCGTCCTTTCCGTTTCACTCGTTTCCATTTTCTAATGACGTCTGCTCTTCCTCTTGTGCTGTCACTCGTTCCCATCCTGCCTGTTCTGCACCACCATACCACCTTCCTTCGTCGTTGCTGGAGATCTATCTTTTCTCCTCTGCCCCACCCACATACCATCCCACTTATTCGTCATGACATCCCCATGGGTTGAACACCTTGGTTGTTTTGATTTTGCCTTATTAAACCTGATCTTGCCTTACTCTTTTACCTTTGTTTGTTATTACTGTTGTTGTGGTTGTTGATGTTTTGTCTTTGAAGTACCATCCTTCGATTTAATCCGCGTTGTTTGCGCTTGATCTTGATTGTCTTTGCTCCATATTAAAAAAAAAACCTCCTTGAGTGTACATTTTGATCCGTAACAGCGTCCTGATATATTTTCTTTCATTCTTTATTTACTTTTTTAATTTTTTTCTTCTCTCTCTATCTCCAACCCACAACATCATCGTCACCGTTCGGCCGGCCCTGCTCAAAACGATATGTGCGGGGAATTGATGGGAAAACAAAAAACAGCTCGAAGATCACATTATAAGATACCAAAGAATGTAATTTAGAAGTGTGGCTCCCCCTCCTCCAGGTGTAAGCATACGAACAAACAGGCAATACTCACCTATTCACACGCAAGCAAAACGCTAAAGGAAAAACTGTATGTATTTTTTTTTCACCCGGCGCAAACTCACCCACTCCCCGGGGCGGGAATGCCGCGAAAAGAAACAAAAAAAATCGAATCGTGCTATTGACGAAATTGGTGCCGCATAGTTTGACGCGCACGTACGTGTACGGCCTTTTTTTCGCAATCTGCACCGATTTTGTCTGTATTCGAGTAAAAATGCAACACCCCGTGCACGTTGCACCGGCTGGTGCTGGTTTTGCTTCCTTACACCGGGTGGGGCTTTTGTTTTGCAAGCGACCAACAAACGTGTTGTTATAAATGTCTGTTTTTTGCCACTGTTCTGTCTGCAACTCATATACGATTACGAGCGTAAATTCATACGTTTCATTGCCATCCCCGACCCGTGTAAAATAAATGCCAATCCCCATGATTCATGCTGTTTTGTTGGCTGTTTGCCGTGCTCTCCACCGCCGGAGAGAGACCGAGGGAGGAGAGTTAGAGAGATGCCATCATGTTTTTTGTTTTTTTTTTGTGCGCGCTTGAAGCATAGTTTTGCTCGTTTGAGTTTACTGTTTTGTATAAGTTTAAGAAAATGACATTGAGATAACCTCATTACAACTCTTAGAACAACGTGTTAGCCACTTAGTTGACGAATATACGCATACGCAAGTACCCGCAAACACACGAATGTTATTACTCCGCATCGCTCCGTTCGCATATCCGGCACGGCAATGTTATTTTGGATTCATTTTCAAGCAGCACGATATCATATCAAATAAGCGAAAAGAACCGAAATGCATACACCGACCCATCACGCTGGCTGCCGGCTCTGCCCGCGCGTAGACGATTACGCTTTGATTATTGAACCGTTTTTGTGTTGCATAGGAAGTTTCAAACTCTCAACACCACACACGCCGGGTTGCTCTTTTTTCTTCTAAATTTGTTTTTTAAAATATTTTCCTTTCAAACATCGCTCACGCTAGCAGACGCTCCAGAAATAATATTCATCATATATCGTTAAAAAAAAGGATAAAAACACTAGCTACTAGGTTCCCTGTCACGGTGTAGTGGGCGGTGCGAACTTCCGCATCCTGTTTTGATTTCGTTTGCAACACTTGTTTGTATACCTATCCTTTTTTATTGCCAACAAACTCCGTGCGGCGTCTTGGGATGAATTATCACGCGATCGCGTGATGCGGTTTGTTCGCGCTAACTGGCTTTACCTATGTATACATGTATGTATAGCGTTGAATATATATATTGCAGTACTATCGTGAATATACTTGGAATCAATTAAAAACCCGTTTTGTTATCGTGACTGCCTCGGGAAGGGCGAAGGACCTGCCCTTAGCAACACGTTCTTTTTGTGTGTATGTGTGTGTGTGCGTGCGTGCGTGTGTATATGGTGTTTGGATCAATGGGAAACGGAAACCCCGCACGTCAGGATGAATATATCGTACGCAAACACGGCAGTTTTGGTGTGTTTGTTTCGCCTGGTCCGCATAAATCAATTTCCACCTCCCGGATCTCTCGGATCCGCGAACTACCTGCGTCTTCTGTGTGGATGCCAGCTGTGTTTATGCAAACGGGGTTGCGCTTTTCTTTGCCATGGTGACGGGGCCTGTACGTTGGTTGGTGATGGCGTTGAGCGCAGTAGTTGCGTGTCTGTCCATCGCCCGGAAGAGACAGCAAATAACAACCACACATCAAACGTCCTGGGGGAATGTGTCTATGCGTGTGTGTGTGTGTGTGTGTCGGAGTACCGGCATACCGCCTGCCTGCCTGCCATCAGAAGAAGTAAAAGAAGAAGGATCGACATCGACCACCGGAGCCAGTGCCACCAGCCTTAGATCAGTGAAGCGCACGTGTGAACCGAACACGACGACATTGTGTACGAACTTTCTTTCTACGGCTGCTCTTTGTTTGCATCTTTGTTTGCTCCGAAGAAAAAAAAAACACTAAACACTTATTAATAGTTGTCCGTTTGCTTGCTAACCATACAGAATCCGCTGCGTACTGTGACAGACAGTCGGTCGAACAGTGACAGCAATCTAGTCTAACGTAGCAACGCTTCCACTAAACCGAACTAACATAGGCATTGCTGAATCTTTTCACGCGAACTATATGCCAATTTGTATGTGTGTGATTTTGTACGACGAAGATGAATCCAAATTTTTAACAGCTTGTATTACCTCTCGGCCCACACCAGAGTGCCACAAGAAACGCGCATGACTTGAACGTAACTCGCCTCCGCGTGTATGCATTTGCCTGTTTTTTAATAACTGAAAGCTCTCCTCGTTCGAACGTGAATTAATATTTGGTTTTGTTTCTCTCTCTTTCTCTCTCTGCAGTACGCCAGGCGCGTCTTACTCAGCGCAAATAAGGACCAAAAGGACCGACAAGTACCAACAAACACCACCACCACCAGCATCCAGCAAAGGAGCAATTCCACCGCCCTGTGTTAGTGCGCGCATCGTCATGCGCGCGAGCGTGATGTTTTAACATGCCTATTTCCGTTAATTTAAACTTTAAAACTATCTTACGAAACCCGCAGCGTGTGGCGTCCCCTTGACCACCGCGTAGCTTGAGAAGATTCATGATTCGCTTCGCTTGAGCCCGATTTGACGACGCCCCAGTTTTATTTAAAAACACAAAAAAAACAAAACAAAAAAAATGATACCTACATACTTTTTATCAATCGAAATCATTGTTTAGCGTAACTAAATATCATCTTTTATCCCGAACCGACTAGCGAAACTGCAATGAGTTATATTAAAAACAATGTTGCTAAAAACGATATTCTTTGTTTGCAATTAAGATCTTATTTAAAATTTGTTTTCTTGACGCATGCCTTCCTTTCCGAACAGGGAATGGCAGATGTTTTAATAATCTTATTCGCATATTGGTTTAAACACGGCCGCGTGGATTCGGCGGGCAGAAAAGTATTATAGTTTACGGTTCTATTTTAGTTTTCTTGTTGCAATATTTTTTTCTCGGGCTCGCTCACGTGTTCGCTCCGCGCTCCGGATGGCAGTTCAGGCTTGTTTGCGCAGTAGGCTTCTCGTCTAGCCGTACGAGTATCTTCCCGTGTGGCATTGCTATTAAAGCGACAAAACATCACTTCCCATTACTTCATCGGTACGGGCATGAAAGCGATAGCCGGCGGTATTGACGCAAAACTAAAGCTCCCTCGCTCGCGTTTGTGTTTGCTTAGCGATGGCATCGTTCGAGGTATAGAAGCAGAAGACGAAACAATAAAAAAACACATGTTTTGCAATATTACAACGCACGCCCGCGCAAAGCACGTGCATCCTTTACGTTAAGATCATATAAAGAATTATTGGCTTTCGGTGCGAGGACGGTACGAGAAAACCAATCGCTGCCGGCGCTGCACCAATCGTGAACATTTTTAAATTATTCATTATGTCGGATGTTTATGCGTATAAAAATAAATTGTAAGCAGATAAAAAAAAAAACAATCATCACAACACCGGGTTCTCCATCGCGTGCAGTGTTTTGCGAAAGAAATGAACGAAAAGCTCGTCGGAAAGCGCCGGAAAAGCTCGCTCATCGTCGTCGCTTGCAAATGCAACGGTGCGGTGGATGATTCATTGCCGAGACGCCGGGATTAACGTGCCGTTCGCCACCCTTGTTAGCGCAAGAAACGGCGCTCGGGATAACGTTGGAATATAAAATATCTGGCTGGCAGCGGCGCGGCTTTCGGCAGGACAAAGAAATACCACCAACTCCGCAACGGTTGCGCACTCGAAGGTTAATAGCTTTTGTTTGAAATGGAGCACTTCGCCGCACTCGCTCGCTCGAATAGGGTGTACGCGTGTGTTGGTGGTGTTGAGTGCGGAGGACAGTGACGAACTTCGTAACTCACTAGAGACAGTTAACGTCAATTTTTGTTGTTGTTTTTTTTTTCAAATTGTAAAAATAATCTGCAGATCACTCGTTATGCTTTGATATGTTTGAACATTTTGCATGCCTCTGAGCAAAAGCACGCACATGCCGCCCGCTAATTGTTCTCGTTTCAAATCTCACTGGTAAAAGCTTCGGTGCGCGTGCTGGTGTGCGTGTGGGCAGCATTCATGCACCGACCGCAGCGACACCAGAGGCAAGCCAGCATTGAAGCATAATCGTCATCATTCCCAGCCAGTCTCTCGCAGCGTTTGGATGTGTTTCGCGTTTGTGGCGTCAAGCTCGCACCGCTTCGCCGAGCCACCAGCAGCGCGTGCTGTCAGTTTTAGGGTGTCGGGCACCTCCCCCGACCGTGTCGTACGTGGCGGACCGCGCCCGTTCGCTGCCCGCAAGACGGTTTCGGTGTTGCAGAACGCAGCGCGAGTGTCGAACAAGTGTCAAAGCGGTGCGCTGAAAGCAGTTTTTCCTCAAAAAAAAAAAACCGAACGGAAGAAGCCGTGCAAGTTTGTTTTGAGGTTTCCGTTGTGGTGTCCGGGTTATCCGACAGGGCCGTGATTGCCGCCTGTCGGTGATCGCGGGATCGAATTCCGAGCGGGAACCGGTTTTGTGGTGGTGCAGTTTTCTCTCTCCTTCGCTCACGCGGCCAGCATGGCAGCCTAACCAACACATCAATATCGCCCAGCTACCAGTTGTACGACGTGATCAACGTATCCAACGATCATCTCCGGCAGGCGCGCGCCATACCGATCGCCGATCGTTCTGTCAACAAACCTTGCAAACTCAACCCCAACACCATGGCTCGTCGGAACGCTCCTTGGTTGCAGGTCCTCGGTGTGATCATGGCCAGTGTGTGCCTGCTGCTGCCAGGAACCACCGCACGGTCCTCGGTTACGCTGGAGATGCGCATGAGGGATGATCCGGATTTGTCCGAGGTTGGTATCGATCCGAGCAGGGCAGGGCTTTACGTATCGAGAATATTCTTCACGGTTCCTATAGCTCCTTCAGTTTTGGGCAGTTTAGCTTCGGTTCGCAAATTTTCGGGAACTTCATAACTGCCGGTTGATGTAAATCAAATGGCGATAATAATTATATTCTTGAAAGAAGTGCATTGGAAATACGAAAAAAAATGTAACGACAACTCTTTGAAAGCAAGTACCAACGAACTTGCTAATAGCTCTACGAAAAATGTGTGAATCGTAATATATAAATCAATGTTATTCAACTATCTGGTATATGAAGCGAGAAAGCCTGTACAAATTTGTACTGAACTCTCAATTTTCTGTTCGCATATTTGGCGAACTATACTATAAATATATATTTTTTTAAATATACTTTTCACTCTCCTACTAAATAAAAACTGGAATGAAAGCGTTGGTTTGCCGATGATGTTTTACCTCCATATTATGAAGAAAACAAATCTATATTTGTTTCAATACAACTTGGATGATAATCGATGAGTAATGTACCAAGGATAAAATTCATCAAACCTGATTGTTTTATTGAAATTCCATTCACTTGTGTGAAATATGTCACATAGGAAGGATTTCTTAAAAATATCAGAAGAAATTTTAACTCTCCTTGTGTCACTATAGACAACCTTCGAATTTTACGGTTAAATTTGCTGCTTAGAATGAACTGAAGAAAACAATGGTAAAATTAGTTGTTTCCAAGCCGAAAATAGAATCAGCACACAGGGGGAATTTAAGTATGCATGTTTTGATATTTAGCTCGGAATGTATTGCTGGATGTACAGTAAAATATCAGTATAAATTAGAAATAAAACCCTCCGGAACGTTTGACGTTCACTTTCGCTTGTTCACTAAATGGGCCTGAAAGGGTAGGCATTTGTTGGAACATATCGCCGGCAATAGCGTCAATCGTCGCCGCACGTGACTGAGCAACGCTATCCCTCCAGCCCGCCCGAAATCCTGATAAAAACGAAATCCGTCCACGGGGATGGTAGATCGATAGATAGCGGCGCTTAATTTCGCCCAATTCAAGCAACTCCATCGCACCCAACCGTCAGGACACCCTCCGCCGTTGCATGTTTTAAATTCGTCATCCCGACACGGAAGGGTGCCACAGCGAGGCCTCCCCCTGGCGTACAGAAATAGCACAAAATCAATGCAAATCATCTCGCCGCGCGCCGCATGGTGACTCACCTCTTCGCCCCGACACGCACGCACACAGACACACATACACACACACACACAGCTTGAATCCCAGCTGGACATGCCGCAATCAACACCAACCACGGCGTTTAAATTGCTTTCGCTAGTCCTCGCCCCACCCCCGAGGCACTGAAACAAAACGCTCCGCTACGAAAGCACGAAATGCGAGAGCACTAAAAACCTCACCCCACCCGGCATTATATTATCCTTGCTGCCCTAGTTCGGGCAGCGGCAAGCCGTCGGAACCGAAAACCCCTAGGTACGGGCTAGGGAAGAAAAACTATTTGTGCAAAAAAAAACAAAAAAAAAAACGCTCAAACCGCCTGCGTTGTGTTTTTGGCGCCACCGAGTTTGCTAGCTTCCTCTCGGTGGTGTTTTTCCTCAATCGAATGAAATTTGCTACCATCGTCACGATGGAAGGGAGCACCACGTTGGCGCCAGAATGTCTTCCTTACGCACACGAACGCACCAAGCGCGCGCGCGCACACACACACACACACACATACACACACATTGACAGCGTGGTCCTGTGTGCTAGGTGAATGTCTCCCGACTCGGGACATGGTGGAATTATTCATCCCCTCTTACATCCTGAGATGGGAAGTTCATACGCTAGGTCGCTAGGTTATGACGCCAAGGAGACTGACGGTGGGCCGCCGATTCATGGCCGATGGGTTCGTGCGAGTATATGCGCCGTATGTTGGAATGCTCCTGTTATGGATGCACCATTGGCGTCACCGCAATGGATTTCCAACATTCCCAACCAAACTTAACCTCTCTACATCCACGGTTTCAGCTGTACTCCCTTATCGAGCGCGATGAGATCGCGATGTCCAAGCTGGTCCACAACCCGCTGACAATATTCGCACCCACCAATCAGGCCTTCCAGCGCTACCTCAACAACAAGACGCACCTCAACTACCACATGTGTAAGACGCAGATTAGTTGGTGGGCCAACTTGACCTGCTCCTAACTGCCGGTGTTCTTTCTTGTCCGCTTCAGCGTCCACTCCGTACCGGCTGTCGCAGCTCGGCGACACCCC
>JXXA01009971.1:0-30566 GCA_000956255.1 Anopheles punctulatus | reverse complement strand
AGCAGGACAACAACGGCACAATACTTCATCCTTCTATCCCACAGCAGTTCCACAGCGAAGGCTCCACAGCTGGGTAGATGTTGGCGCATTTATACCTTCCGCTTTTTCAAATCATCCCACTAATCTACTCAACGGGACGTTCCGTGACGTCCGAAAATAGTCAAAAATCCCAGTCAAACCAACGGGAGCTCCAAAAATCTTTGTCATGGTCACGATACTATGCTCCAGATTGGTTCTCGCACGATTAGATAACGATTAGGATGTGCGTTTCTAGTACGTCTGTTCAATCGGCAGTAGAGCTCTTATATCATTCTGTAGTACGCTTGCTTACCGTTCAAGCCGTTGTCTACCCACCGTAAGTCTAACCGGCATTTTATGGTTGGAAATTATTGTTCCTTATAGCATATTCAATCTCTCCTTGCGATGCGGTCTGGTTATCTTATTCGTTGCTGACAACTTATATCACAAAATTTGTGGTAAAGTATCTACATTTTAATTCATTTATCGGAAATTATTTGGTATTTTTATATAATTTATCCCCATGGCGCCGCAACTACCAGACATGCATGACTTAGGACTTAAGTAAGTCAAAAAAAACAAGAGGAATAACGACAAAATACACATTTTTCTCTAACTACACTAATCTCGCCACCAAGTTTACGCTTGAAGCGAGTAAAATACATAGTACTAATTTCTGTTAGAATATTATCAAACGTGGTTCGGCAAAGCGGAGTAGACACACGCTCCCGACATTAAGCTACCCCTTTAAGTAGAGACGATTATACACAAAGCATGGTGCAATTTTCTAATCTAAGCTCATTACTCCATCCTGCCTATCCATACACTTCAGAAGCTGAATTTCCAATCCAGCGAACGAGTTTTAGAACCCATGCGACCTGTGTGAAGTGGACGTGTGAAGTACACCTTTATTGTAATCTATTTCTGAACCATGCCTTACTACGGGGCACGTTTTCCCGCGTCATGCCTTATGAAAACAAAACAAGCAGTAAAACTAAGCACCGCACTTGTGCCGAACAAATAATGGACGCAAGACCATCGATGGAATGTGAAACTGATACCGGATATGGCAAATCGAAGACGCTTCATTTGCATCATATATCAGCTTAATGGCGAACCTCATTAGAGGTCAACCTGTTGGAAGCAGTGGAACAGGAGCAAGTGATTCATTATTTATAGTCGAGCGTTATCGCAAGTTATCGATTCAATTGGCTGTGCGCAAGCTCATCGTTCGTCGGTGATGATTGTATAGAAGCATTTTTACAATCTGCTTTTTTATGGATAATTTTAATAATTTTTTTCTGCTTTTTTATGGATAATTTTTTTAAATTTTAATCGTTAACAGAAAAGTATGTGAAAGATAACGCGCGAACGCACACATACCCAGGCCCTTGAAGCTACAACAGCACTAAAACACAATCTTAATCAAGGCATTTATGTGCACTCAAAAAACGCACGATGAGCACGGTCCGTCCGGGTGGCTTCTGAGCCCAGACAGACCCACAGTTGACGCGTGCAAATAAGCCGCGCTCAGCAGGTTCCCCTAGTTACCCACCGCGCCCAACGGTAGCAGTATCGGCCCTTTTCCCGCCCATCCACCAACGTCGGAGGCTCTCAAGCGCAGCGCATAAAATACAAAAAAAAAAGAAAAGTTAGCCGCATTGCAAATCGCTTATCGCAAATACCATCGGCAAACAGTGCACTTCAGGGTTTTGGAAAAGACCGGTGCTAGTTTAAAGTGGCCCAATCGATTTACCTTTCATTATAAAACGTATGGTCCCGGGCTACGGTTCAACTAGTGCACGGTCTGCGGTTAGCTCGGCAAGGTGACGCAAAATGACAGGATATCCGATGGGACGGAAGGCGCTGGTGACATTTCTGGTGGCCGTGATTGGGTGCGCCGTGGTTAGTGTGACCGCCACACAATCGTACCGTGGGTGAGTTTGTTGCATATTTGATGCTCGGAATGCACATCCGCACTCGCACGGGATATTGATTCATCGCGTTGTTGTTGCGCATTGTTGTATGCCGAAGTGTCGTTTACCTCTGAGGGTGCCTGATAGTGAAGGCGTTCCCCCGAATGATGATCGTGGTGCGATAAGCAAGTCATAACAGCTTCTTCTACCGTTTGTGTTCGCCCGTTTCGCAGCTACAAACTCTACTCCGTGCTTCAGAATGATCAGCGGCAGGTGGATTACTTGCGCGAGTTGCAGCAATCCATCGATGGGCTGGACTTCTGGAAGCTGGATCGATTGGTCGGTTCGGAGGCACGGGTGCTTGTACCGCCGGCGCAGATCTCCACCTTCAAGGCACTCCTTGACGGGCAGGACATGCGCCATCGGGAAATCATTGCCGACTTCGCCAGGTACGTACAAACGAGAGGATCCTGGCCCGCTCGGGATACTAACCGGTGTGTCCGATTCGCACAGAGTCCAGAATAACCATCTGTTCGGTTCGAAGCGTGCCTCGTCGAGCAAGGGACTCCCACTGGACAAGTATCTCCGGTACGATGAGATGGTAAACTACATAAACAATCTCGAGAGCAAGTACTCCGAACTGATAACCGTGTCGGAGATTGGCAAATCGTACGAAGGCCGTCCCATTCCGGCGGTTACTATCACTGCACCGCAGGCAGCGTACCGTGCGCTTCGCAACTCCTCACGACCGGTAGTGTTCATTGATGCCGGCATCCATGCCCGCGAATGGGCCGCCCCAGCGACGGCCATGTACCTGATCAGTGAGTTGGTCGAGAACGCCTCCAAGCACCAGGATCTCCTGTCCGGACTGACGTGGGTGATCGTGCCGATTGTCAACCCGGACGGGTACGAGTACAGCCACGAACGGGAACGACTGTGGCGCAAAACCCGCCGCCCGGCCGGTGGCCTGTGTTACGGTGTGGATGGTAACCGGAACTACGACTTCCACTGGTCCGAGGTCGGTGCATCGAGCGTACCGTGTGCCGAGACGTACCACGGTGAGCGTTCGTTCTCCGAGCCTGAAACGCGTGCCATTCGGGACGAGCTGTTGCGGTTGAAGGGTCGCTGCAAGTTCTACCTCTCGCTGCACACGTACGGCGAGTACCTGCTGTACCCGTGGGGCTGGACGTCCGATCTGCCGGAAGGTTGGGAGAAGATCGATGAGGTGGCCCAGGCCGGTGCAAAGGCCATCCACGATGCGACCGGTACGTCGTACACGGTGGGCAGTTCGACCAATGTGTTGTACGCGGCCGCTGGTGGCAGTGATGACTACGCGTTCGCTGTCGCTGACGTGCCGATCTCGATCACGATGGAGCTGCCCGGCGGCGGTTCGGCCGGATTCAATCCACCGCCGGCGAGGATCGAGGAGATCGTGAAGGAAACGTTCGTCGGTATCCGCGCAATGGCGCTCGATGTGGCGAAGAGGTACAACTAACGAGCCACATAACTAACATGCGCATGTAACAGCTGTGAAGTGCAACATAGTTTTATTATTCACCTGCCCCATCGAAGGAACGCAATAGTTGTTCTGGTTGCAATAAAATGATTAGACGGTACATTGGTTTCCTGGCGTAGGAGTCGTTTGTGGCACGTCAAAAAAGGTACGTTGTAGTTGTAGTCAGCTTGTTAGAGTTCCACCGGGCGATTGTTAAATCAATGTCAACGCCTTTGTGGGCCATCTCCCTTGAGGCTAATCTTAATGACTAGCTCGAATGGAACTTCGTCCAAAAACTTTTCCAACAGTTTATATTGCGCAAAACTTACGACTCCCCCTGCCCACAACAGCTCTGCTACAAGTTAATCGATTCTATCGATTCAAATCCCGTTTCTAAAGGAGCCGACGCTGCCTTCTGGCTTTTGATTACCTTCGCCAATTTCAAAGCCCGTGTCGTCAATGAACCAACTTCGTTTGGTGCGCCCGTCCGGGTGCCGTGAAAGTGGCAGCCCACAAACAAACCCTAGCGAGGGGATGAAATAGTGGACGGGTTACATCGATGGAAAGCCCGCCACCAGCAAGTGGTGGAATGTTGTGTGCGTTTTTTCTCCAGCTCCACCAGTCATGCGAACAACGACTTGACGACTTCCCGGCCCTGTCCCGTCCGCTGCTACCGGATTCATTTCCATTTTCATTGATAACTAACGCTCGTTCGCCCAGAGCACTGACGACCGAGCCCGGGAGGAAGGGTTCAACCTCGTTCCCGTGCTATTTACTTACTTTATCTGTTTGACAATCCTTACAGGGGGTTCGCGTAGCTCGCGAACTCCGGTAGAGTAGTGTGTGGCGCGTGCTAGTTTTTCGTGCCACGGCTTACTCACCTAACGCTGTTACTACACATCCGTCTGGCGCTGGGCGGAAGGTTTGTGAGGGGTGAAACGAACTGCGCGGTCTGCGGGTGTATGTAATGTTCCATTCGTAAAAAAAACCGTACCAAGCCGAATTTTGGAGCAGCAACTCCCCCGGAGCGGAGCGTTCTTCCGTTTGGTGCTTAGCTAGTAGTGTTTGTTTGTTGTCGCTCACGTAAAGGTCGAACTGATGGCGGTGTCTTTAGGAGCAGCGGATTCAGCTCACGTTCATGTATAAGTAAAAGCGTTGTTGTTAACGTGTTATAACTGATAATCCTTACCAGTGGCGCAATGTAAACACGCATTGTATTTTGATGTGCTCCGCAATTCGGCACTATAAACGTGTACATACAGTGAACCGTCTACTAAGATCTACGAATCGTTCAAACCCTCGTTTCGCTCCCATCACCGCCATGTCAAAGTTCGACACGGCGAAAATTTTCCAGACATACCTAAGCCACCAGGACATCAAGCACTACCTGGACGAGCTGCTGGAAAGATACTCGAGTAAAATTGAAATATTCTCCCGTGCCGTATCGTACGAGGGACGCGAGATACTGACCGTGCGCATCTGTGCCGACGTTCGGCAGAAACGGCCGTTGGCGAATCGATGGTGCATACTGATCGATGCCGGGATACACGCACGCGAATGGATCACCGTCTCGGTGGCGCTGTTTGTCGTACAACAGCTGCTCGAGAAGGACGAGATCAGTGCAAAGAGCTTCCGCAACTTCGAGTGGATCATACTGCCGCTGCTCAACCCGGACGGGTACGAGTACAGCCGGGAGCATGTCAGTATCGGAACCTTCTCGATGCATCCTGGTGCTTTCATAGGAGTGTTTATTCATTCTTCTTGCCGGTATTTGGTTTTTGTTTTCAGAACAAAATGTGGCGCAAAACGAGACGACCGTTGGGGCCGAAGAATGCGCGCCGCTGTGTCGGTGTGGATTGCAATCGTAACTTCAATGTTGCGTGGACCATCGGAAGCACCCGATTCTGTTCGCTGCTGTACCGTGGCGAACGGCCCTTTTCCGAGCGGGAAACCAAAAATGTACGTGACCTGTTTCGCAAGCTGCGTCCAACGTGCAAGCTGTACCTTTCGCTGCATTCGTATGCCAAGGCGATCCTTTATCCACGGGCGTATACGAGGTAAGCATGGAAGGCTGTAGTAGTGGTGATGCTGTTCGAAATAGCTAAACTTTTGCACCGTACGGTTTCTGCTCCCCCAGAACGCTTCCCCGGAACTGGCAGATGCAGCACACGATTGCCGAGGCCGGTGCGGACGCGATGAAGAAAGCAACCGGCGTACGATATCGCTGCGGTAGTGCCTCTACCGTGCTGAATAGACCGATTGGTGGATCCAGCATCGACTACGCACACGACATCGAGAAGGTGTCGGTGGCGCTCGTGATGGAGGTCGCGTCCAAAGGATTCCACCCACCGGAACCGAACATACAGAAGATCTGCGAAGAGTGCTGGATCGGTATCGGTGCGATGGTGAACTGCCTTGCCGGCAGCTATCGATCCGTTCTGAAGGGTAGCGGAACGCTGCACCTTCGCTAAATGCTAAATGCTAACCTTTGTCTTGCAGATACTGAAAACCGGCAGGAACGAGGAGAATCAAAATTATGCATCTTCTGCTAAAATAAGGTTGTTCTTAATTTATTGTAGTTTTTGGGGATTACATTTAATCAGGTTTTTGGACACTTCTTTCCAAATCTATATGGAATTTGAATGCCGATATCATACACAAATGAAAAACTAATAAATGATCACCTCTCGAACGAGGCGACTCCGTTGAAAGATCTCTGTCTGTTTGTGTGTTTGTGTGTGTTTTTTTATAATAAACGCAGCACACGGTGCCCGGTCGCCTGTGAACACTGAAATGTGCAGCTCCCGCCTGTAGTTCAAAACTTATTTTACTGTTGCTCCGGCGATCGTTCCTATTCGATTCGATCCTTCCCACAGGAATAGAGCTCCGTTAGTGACGGGGTGTGTGAGAAATCACAAACAGCTTGCCTTCCGTTGACGTTCGGCTTTCGACGAGGACCGGAATTGAAGCCGAATGAGTTTAATTTGCATTGAAGCAATAAACATTCCTTCCGCAGTGGTTAACAACGATATTCCACCCTTTAAGCCATGGCACATACGCCGTATTTGAGGCGTAGCTTTTCGTAGTGTTTCTTATCCTGAAATGAGTGAGAGGATAGAGATTAACGGGGATAAAGGAGATTTTAATCCTCTCTTCTCTGATCATCATTTGGTTGTCTACGAGAGCCAAATAAGCCATCAATTTTAGTGCGAGAGAAAGTACTATCAACACACAAATACGTACCTCTGCGTTGACCGATGGTTTAATGTTCCGTATCGCCTCGAGGAAGTGCTCCATTCGCACCGTCAAACACAGGTCCTCTTCTACACCGTTGTGTTTTTGTTGATCACCACTCTCCCCCACGCGCTCTTCATCGCTACACGCCACTATCGAATCCTTCAGCGTCTGCAACGAAGCCTGCCTCACCAGTCCAGCTAAATCGGCACCGGTATAGCCATCGGTCAGCTCGGCCACCCGCTCGAATGCCACATCGTCCGCCAACGGAGGTTGGGTCCGGTTCTTCGTCAACGCGCGCAATATATCCACCCGATCGTCCTGCGCCGGCAGCCCCACGTACAATATCTTGTCCAACCGACCCGGTCGCAACACGGCCGGATCAACGATGTCCGGCCGATTGGTGGCCGCCATCAGAAATACACCCTTCCGCTCCTCGATACCGTCCATCTCGGTCAGCAGCTGGTTGACGACGCGCGTTCCCGCACTGCCCTCCGCCGTGTCTGATCGCTTCGGGCAAAGGGAATCGAACTCATCGAAGAAGATCACGCACGGGGCAGAATTACGCGCCCGCTGGAAACACTGGCGAACGGCACGCTCCGACTCACCGACGTACTGTGCGCAGTTGGAAGCAAAACAAAAAGGGACGAATCGGAACATTAATAAAAGGGGAATTTGAAAACCCCTGAAACACATCTGCAAAAAAAACTCACCATATTCAGTAGCTCCGGTCCCTTGACGGAGATGAAGTTAATGCCGGCCTCATTGGCGACCGCTTTGGCAAGCAGCGTTTTGCCGCACCCGGGCGGCCCGCAGAGCATCACCCCGGACGGTGCATTCAGCCCGAGCAGCTTGAGCCGCTGCGGAAACTTGACAGGCGCCAGTACGGCCAATTTCAACTCCTCCCGAATGTCACCGAGCGAGCCGATATCGTTCCACGTCACGTCCGGCACGGTTATGAAACCTTCGCGCTTCGCCGACGGTTGCACGGTACGAAGCGATTCCATAAAATCATCCCGCTCGATGCAGAGCCCTTCGAGTTCCGCTGTCGGCAGCGCCTTCTGTTGATTGAGCAGCAGATTCAGCATCTGTTCAAGCGTAAGCTCCAGCGGCTGCATCTGCGACAGCACCGGTTTGTTCGTACTCGTGCCATTGAGAATTGCAACAACCGCAGCGGGGTTTTTTACCACTGCCGCGGGAGTTTGATTATTATCGCTCTTGTCCTCCTCTATTGATGGATCTTTGGGTTCGACCTTATCGGGCGTTTCTTCCTTCTCCGAAACGTCTGCTGATGTTGCCGCTGGCGGTTGCTCTGAATCGACATCCATGCTTTCCGCCACATCCGCAGCAGTTGAAGCCACAGCATCAACCGACTGTGGTTCGCTTTCTTTTGTGTTCTCAGCCGCAGCAGCAACAGCAACAGCAGCAGCAGAATCCGCAGCTGGTTCGCTGGCTTGCGTAGAATCGGCCACAACTTCCTCTGTTTCATTTTTTTGCTTCTCAGCTCCGCTTTCGACCACCGCGTCTGATGTGACGACATTGGACACAATTTCTGGTGGTTGGGTTTTGTTTTCTGCTTCCTTCGGTTCATCTTTTTCATCGTCAAGATTAACTACCTCCTCCGGTTCGTCGTCTATGGCTACTACGTCTTCGTCAACATCCTGCTCCTGCACTTCTACCAACATTTTTCTCTCTTGTTTGGTGAATAGCCTAGCGACGAATCGCAAACAGATAAATTATACGAAATGTTTCAAATGTCCTTGCATTGCTGGCCCTTTTCGACCATACTGCGTCCCATACGTACCGTTTAATCGCATTGTTTGCAGCACGCGTCGCCAGTGCCAGCAGATCCGCACCGACATATCCGGGCGTCAATTTTGCCAGCTCCCCGTAATCGATCGTTTCAGCAATCTTCAGCTTCCGGCAAATAATTCTCAATATCTGGGAGCGTGCTGCCCGGTCCGGAATGCCGAGTGAAATTTCCTGATCGAACCGTCCAACACGCCTGAGCGCCGGGTCTAGCGCGTCAGCCCTATTGGTGGCACCGATCACGATCACACCCTCACCGCCCTCTTGCTTGCCGAGCGCGTCTAGACTGCTGAGCAGCTGGGCGACGATGCGGCGCTCCATGTCCTTCTGGGCGTTGATGCGGTTCGACGAAATTGCGTCGATTTCGTCGATAAACAGTACGCACGGAGCCAACGAGACCGCCTGCTCGAAAACATCCCGTATCCGTTCCTCTGATTCGCCCGACACGCCCGCCACCAACTCGGTGGCCGGTACCTCTATCAGACCCACTTTCAATTGCTACAAAAAAAATAGTTAAATTGAAAATATAAGTGAATTGGTTGTTATTGAGATTAAGATTGCGATTCGATGATGATGTATTCTCATACGAAAGTACTGCATAAAATGTAAAGTATGAAAACTAAATCGAATGAACTGTGCAACGATGACTACTTTTATGCAAGACTAACGTATGCCGGGCTGGACTTAAAATCGCTACTCACTCCAGCAATGGCTTGCGCAAGCAACGTCTTGCCGGAACCGGGTGGACCGTGCAGCAGGAAGCCACGAGGCGGTGGCAAACCGATGTGACGATAAATTTCCGGATGTTTGACGTGCAGCAGCAGCTCACACAGCTCCTTCAATATACGCTCCATGCCGCCGATATCGTCGAACGTGGTGCTAACCGTACGTGACACAATCTCCTTGCGGAACTTCTTCGCACGCTGACCTCCCCCAGCTGCCGATGACGACGACGGTGTTGCTGCCGTTCCACCGGTGCCGGTTGCTTGTGCTATATCGGCGGATTTGCTAGGTTTGTAGCCAAGCGCACTCGACCGGTTTATCTGACCGTTAGCATTACTGTGAGCCGACGATGTGCCAGCATTGGCCGTTTCCAAACGGCGGCGCTTCGATTCCGGTGTAAACTTATCCCCACCACCGGCCGCAGCATTCGCGCCACTGCTCTCTACGCTTCCATTACTAGATTCGTCCTCGCGCGCTTTATCCACGCGCGTCAGTTTGGTGACGGTCACATGTTTGTTTCTCGCTACAAACTCTGCAAAGACAAGAGACGGGAAAGAAATGGGAAGGGCGGGTGTAAATGATCATACAGCAAGCCGGATCTAATAGTTGTTTCGGTGCGTAGTACTTTGAACGTAGCATGATTTATCACCTCCAGCTTCGGGTACCCCCGGCTCATCACCGTCCTCCTCGTCGCTGCTGATATCGATCGCTTCACCGTCCGCCCCGGTCGTTCCAGATTGATCGGGTGCACCGGCAGCGGTGGGCGCTCTGTTGCCCCGGTTGTTCATGTACATTGTCGTGAGCGTATTGCTCATCTGATTTCGCTGATTCGTAGGAGCTGCTGCGGAGGCGGCCGCACTTTCATCCATCAACTCCACGTCCGAGGCCGCTTCCTCATCCACATCCGAGGACGCGTTACTGTCCAGACCGTAGCTCTGCAGCACGGTACGGTAGGCCTGCTCCACCAGCAACCGGAACGGGTTTGATTTGCGTCGATTGTATTCGCGGTAGCGCTGTTGCAGTTCCCGTGCCATTACACCAGTGTCCACGTACGTTTGGTGCACATTTTCCTCCAGATACTAGGTGAAAAGAAAATCAATAAATCATTCCATTGAAAAGCGAAAGACGATATGTCCGGTGTTACTCAGTCACAGCGGCACAGCACCACAACATAACCTCCTGCACGCGCGCGCCACCAACTGTGGTTGGTGGAGAGGGGGCACCGCGAGGGAAACCCCGATTCACGTTTGTTTCTTCTTACCTGCTTTACGCGCGGTATTATCATGGGATCGTACGGGAATGGAGCCGCTTTTCGATGCATCGTCTAGAACACGGTATTTACGCACGCACCCTCAATTAATGTGAAAAGCTATTTTCTCGCCAACACAAGGCGCCGAAATTGTACCCGCAAAATACACACGCACAGCCTTTCTTCGGCGCGTTTGTTCGGCGAGCTTTTGAGATTTTTTATGCGTTGCTCTGCACACACGTTTGGCAGCTGCTGTCAACTGTCACCGCGGTCACTTTGACAGTGGCACGCTTGATACGAACGTTTTTGAAAACAAACGTAAACAAGCGTAACGGAAGGAAAAAGAAGGACGCCTCGAGAACTTGTAACCTGGGCCATAAGTTTTCTGAATCTAATAAATTATCTGAATCTGATGCAAATATTCAAATGTCATCCACAAAACGCATAACGCTACCGCGTCGCACGCAGGAGTTCGACATAGCAGCACCACAGTCATCGGTTAAAAAGCCGCAAGCGTAAGTATCCTGGCTGTCCGGAAAGTAAAGACAAAGACAAACAAATTGCTCACCGTTCCTTCCCATTCAGCCGTGTCAGCCGCATTGCACAGCCGGTACGCAAATCCAGCAAACAGTCGCTTGGTATTGGACAGCAAGGTGAAATTGGACGTTCGCGGTCTGCAGAGCGCGGCCTCAACGGCCTCCCCCTTGGAGGGCCACCATCTACAGTGAAGAATTCTCGCAGCAGCAGTGCAACACCTCAACTACGCACCCCACTGCGGAGTGTCGGTAGCTACGCTACGAGTCTATGTGCGGAAAATGTTCCACCGTTTGTCATCCCGTCAACGGTTGAACGCGAACGGTGCACGCTCGAGGCGCGCAAGGTATTCGACTACCTCTCACAGGCAAATGTGCCCGATCTGCCAAAGGAATTCATCGAGCGCGCCAACCTGAAGGCCATGTCCATGAAGCAATTTCTTATCATCGTCGCTCATCTGCTGCGGCAGATCGGAGGCACTCGGTACAAGATCGGGTCCAACTTCATCGAGGATATCATACGCGCAATCACTGAGCTGCAGTGTCCGTTCACGATTAATAAATCGATGCTGAAAACGCCCAGCGCACCGCATTCGATCCAACAAGTGACTATGATGCTGGCTTGGTTGATACAACTCGCTCCACCGCCAGTTGATGCCAGCGAGTGGGCCCCGACCTATGAACACGCGAGCGAATTCCCGTCGTCTGAGTATACACAATTTTTCTTTCAATCTTCTATCGAAAGCTTCCATCTGTGGAATCTGAAGCGCGAGGAAGAGTTTGGAGCGCAAGTGGAGGCGATGGTTGATCGGCTGGTCGGAGAGAAAACGGGCGGCCTAACGCAGGAACAATTGCGGGCACGGGTGGAAAAAA
Organism: Anopheles punctulatus; assembly: GCA_000956255.1. Classification (NCBI taxonomy): domain Eukaryota; kingdom Metazoa; phylum Arthropoda; class Insecta; order Diptera; family Culicidae; genus Anopheles; species Anopheles punctulatus. The sequence goes on along the minus strand of JXXA01009971.1, from coordinate 18,716 downwards.
TACGCTCCCAGCTGGAGGCATTCGATTCCGATCAGCGCCACGGACAGACACGAGAGCAGAGCTTCGACGGTGTGCAGAGTGAGGTACAGGAGAAGCAAAGGGTTGAAAAGCAGCTGACAGAGGAAATTAAGCAGTTGTCGAAACAGCTAGAAACGGTCGAACAAGAGTATTACCAGAGGCAGGATCAATACTACGACTGTGAGAGTGCTTTTCAGAAGGTAAAGGAACAGCTCTCACGACAACAGATCACGGTCAAAGAACGAGATGAGTTGCGAGCACTGATCGCGCACAGCAAAAACCTGATCACTGCTAAGCGAAGCGCGATCGTCTGCCTCGAAGATGAACTATCCGATACCCAAATCAGCTTGTCACGCTTGATTAAGCAGAAAATTAATCTCACCTCCGAGCTGAACACCAAAATGTTCAACATTTCAAACGCACTCAAACCCGCCGTCCAGTTCACCCCGGTCGAGCTAAGCCTAACAGCAGCAAACTATTCGGAACTGCAGCAAACGCTCCTGGCACTCGACCAACAGCTAACCGGGATCTTCCAACAGTACCATGAGCTATGCGCCCGTCTCGATCGAGAAAAGACCCAGCTGGAACAGCGCATATTTGAATTGCAGCTGAATATCCAACCGCTAGAGACGAAAATTGGTAAGCAAAAGGAACGGCTTCAGCATCTCCAGCATCAGCGGGATATGATCGCTCGAGAAATAGCCACCCTGGAAGAACAGGTGCACGAGCACGAAACACGAAAGGATCGCGGGAAAGAATTGGACCAACTGATAGAACAGGTGCGCGGACAGCTCAGCACCAATCAGAAAGCGATCGAAAAACTAGCGCATGAAAAGAAGCAGATAATGGAGGACGGGTTGGAACGGTGTCGGCAGGCGCTAGAAGAACGCCATCGGAAGTTAGGCAGCTTGCGCAACTACGTAGAACGCTGTGAGGCAATGATGCAGCATATTGAGGATGTTTACCCGCGAGGCAAGAGGGAGGAGGAAAACGAGGTAATCAACTCATAAAAGTTTCACATTATACTGTGTTTGAAGATTATGTATTTAAATTTTACGATAGTGCCCGTTAAAATTGTTCGAAAATATACACATTGGAAAATTTGAATGTAATCCATCTCCATCTTGAATTAAAATTTACTCCTAACCTCGTCATAGCTTATGCAGTTAGCTTCTGCATACCGAACAAAGCGTGCAGCATGCACTACTGCACAGTCCAATAACGCCAGCACATCGTTTTCCGCTCGATGCGCTCGGACCAACTCCTTGCCGACGGTCCGTTTGTACAAGTCGGATAGGTTGTAACGTTTTTTTGGCTGCATCATCGGTGGAATAACCGATACCGGAGTCGCTTTCGGTGTGCCAGTCGGAAACGCTGCACTAAACAGTCTTTTACGTGCCTTTTGAGGCCTAGACGTCATGTACGACGATTCCCCACCATCGGACGATGGTGATGATTCCCGTGTGCCGTTATCGTTGCCCTCCTCTGGCAGAACGTTTAGATAGGCCCGCAGAGCCTGTTTGAACTTCTGCTCAATGCGCCCTCTCTTGGGCGTTGTTTCATTTATCCGCTGCCGTTCCTTCATCCAATCGTTGGCTCGTTCGAGTTGCTCCAAAATATGTACCGCCTGGTACTCTAATTCCGGGATCTCACTATCCATGCCTTCGTTGTTCTCGAAGTAGGATCGCTCAACATCGGCCTCTATTTCGCGGAAAGCGGAAAGCGAATCCAGACAGTAGAGATCGCTGGGCAGCGTCACAGCGATCTGCAGCATCTGTTGTTTGAGTAGGATAAAGTCGAATCGATTGCCATTGTGGGCTATCAGGCAGATTGGCTTCTGGAGGCGATCGAGAAATAGCTTCACGAGTTCACCCGCCTTAGAATCGAATTTCGATTCCTTTTCCAGCAAATCATTGTACAATCCTATCAGAGTGATAATTGTGTAGAAAAAAATGAAGTCTCTTATCTAGCGTTACCACATTCTAGTCATTACCTGTCACCTGCGATGAACCGAGCGTTATGATACGCGATGGATTAAAGCAAAGCGATAGTTTGTGCGTAACCCGCGGCTGCTCGACGCTCGATTCCAGAAGATGATCTCTTGCACAGGCCACCATGGAAAGTTCGGTGATCTTCGTGCGGAAATGCTCGTACTCCGGTATCCCCGTGGTTTCCAGGTCGAAGAACACAAACGATTTTATCTCGACCATTTTAAAAGCTCCGATGGGTTAGCGACGGACATTCTGACCGGTACGTGCCTTCGGTTACTTTTCCGTACGTTTTACTGGGTTAGTTTCAGGAGCGAACAAGTATTTGAATCGAATGTTTACTCATCTATCCTGCACCAGTAAGCCCAGAGATTATTTACGTGTTGTCTATTATTGTTTTTGCTCTTTGACGTTTTAGAACATTCCAAATCCATAAACAGACACCATAAACGCAGAAGTTGCAACAGTTTGAAATAACGGACTTCTTAACTTGTTTTTTTCACGGTGAACAGTGTGCCTTTATATATTAACTTAAAAATAAGTTACGTTCTCACATTGGCCTTAACTTCTATTTGAAAATCAAAACAAATACTGAAATATATTTAAGGGTCATTTGATTTAAAATCTCAATTGACTGCATTTGCAATCCCGCCGAACAGAAGTCTTGTACAATACAATTTATACTCGTAAAACTCGAAACTTGCTTCAGAATCCTAGCCCTTGGGTTGATTCTTCACTACCATGGTTAAATCTACAGTCACTTTCATCCAACGGACACCCGTCCGGGTGATTGGCGAAGAACCAACAAAGTCGCTGTTTGAAGTTGATTGGCTTAAAATTCTTCACCTTTTTCATTTTCCTCACAACAGCCACATCCGTCGTCTCGGACAACTTTGTCGGGATTCGCAGCTGTACCGTTCCGGCTTCCACACGAAATATTTGATGATTATTGCGTAGCAGCGTTTGCAATCCCCCACATTCTGCCTTCAGCGCGACCAAATGTTCTTGCGGTATCGCTTTAACCAGTGCTTCCAGCGTGATCATACCACCAGCGTTCCAATTGCGTGCCGACAATTCAGATGGAACGTGTCGCTTTGCGAGCAGCTCACCAAACACGATCATCACAATTTTGTCCACAACAGAGCGATCTATTTTTGTACAGTTGCGAACTTTTTCCGTATTTTCCCGTGGTTTAAATCCAGCGGACCATTGTTCGTGCGTGGATTCACCATCCGCGGGAGGTTCTGTTTCTTTGACGGGTTTTGAGCGTTCGTTGATAAATGCTTTGAGCTGTTCGTCCTGCTTTTCATGTTCCGATTCTGCGTAAGTTCTGGAGCTTCCAACAAGGCAAGTTCGTTTGGTGCTCGGTATTCGTAGTCGATCCGTTGCCACATGGAACCCACACACACGTGCTATTTTCGTTACATAATTTAGAAAGTCTCCGTACTGACTTAGTGCACAGTTTTGTCGCTGATATTTACGCCCATCGAACTCGTACGCGCAGCAGGGTAGCAGGAAAAACCGACTACTGTACGAGCTTCGTGCTGCTATGACCGGTATCCAGGGCGAAAGTTCGTCGGAATGATTACCAATTATCCAATCGATGTCAGGAAACAGAGATCCATTGGACGGTACGATCGTTTCCACGCGCAGATCAATGCTCAAATCGGTAGGATATAGATCCCAAAGTTTTCTTTTTCGCAAGTCAATCCCGTAGCCCCGATGTCCCTCCGAGGCTAAAATGTACACCAACAAACCGTTTCCGCAACCAATGTCCACAAACGACTGTGGCTTGTCTTCGGTCCCCATAGCAACTCGCTCCTTTTTCCATAACGTCAGCAAGTACGCAGCAATTGCGATGTCCTCAAACACAAACTTCTGAGGATCGGTACACTCAGGCCAAATTGAAACCATTGATAGTCCGTACTTTTGTTTCAGCTCATTAAACAGGCAGTTGTACTCCTCCAGATTGTCAACAAGTGCCAGAGAGCGTATCGAGGCCGTGCTTGCACCAGTTGCGTTCGTTGGTACGCTTGATTCCATCCATTTCTGCATCCGCTCAAGCAGAACTTCCTTTAGCCAATAAATTGAACGTTCATCGATAGTATCGGCTGATTGGCAACGGATGGAAAACGTATCCTCCCGTAGGACTTGCAGCGTAAATGCAAAAGTTGGAAACAAACTGGTGACTTTATCCTTCTGAAGACATTTCAACTGAGCTGATGTGGAGTTGAAGTCTAAAACATCAAACAAAGCGATTAATTTACTTCCTAGATGTACGATCGGAAATATCATAAATGAACTTTCTCACCGATCAAGCAAACAACGTCGATAGGTTTGAAAACGTTGATGTTTTTCGGCAGCAACCGATTTAAAACAACAGCTCCATCATATTTTCGTTCCACCAGCAGGTCTATCGAAATTTGGTCGAGCTGTTCCACGTATATTTCACATCCCAGGTTGAGCAGCAGATTCCTTGTGGCGTAGTCAAAACTATCCACTTCCGTTCCGGTAACCAACTCTAGCAAATTATCGTGCCCAGCGTTGGTTGAGCTTCTGAAGCACAAAAGCGACACATTTGTTACGCCGAACAGTTTCTTGTTGATTACATGCGTTTTAAATAGATAAATATCGAGGGCTTTCCAGAAGTTTTTAGAAGAATCCCTTTTTATAACCGTTTCCGCAATTATTTGGTCGAACATTTTGTGTCGTTTTCGACTACGATAAAGAATGTAAACAAACGTATTCAAGCATGTGGTTTGTTTTGATTTGTCAAATAATTGAAAAAAACATAATTTCAGTTAAAAAAAACAAAATAGTATCTAAATTTTAGAAAACTTGCTCCAATTTCAGCTCTGAATGATTGTACATTTTATTTTCTCTTTGTTTAAATATTTTTCAACATAAAAACGTTTATGTCATCCGCGCGACTACAATCGAATATTTTCAAAATGACAACATCAAGCACATACACACACGCACAATGGAAATGTTCTTGAAAACGCGCAGTTCCAATTGCGAGATAGCATGAGGTAGTCTGTAGTTTTCTAAATGTCGCGAGAAGACGGTCGCATTATTGTTTGAGTCCGAGTAATTATCTAAAAACGCAAATTTTAGCAACGGAATCTGTATCTACGAATTTAGCTTATCACCGTGCACAGCTCCTGCAGTCGTGAAAATGTGAATCAAACGCCGAAGAGCATGTTTTATGCATTTTCTAAGTTTGTTTTGGTTTGATGTGCAACATAAAAGGAGTAATCAGTTGCCGATTTACCAAGCCCACCACGACAAAAGTGATACAGAATTCAATTGTTCCATTGAATCATCACAGCGCAGCGATGCAATGCATGTTTGAATGAAGTTGGTAGGAAGTGTGAAAATAGTGAAAGAAACAGTGTATAAAACCATCGCTTAGCAGCCTGCACCCTGCAAGACCCCTATGCGTTGTGGCGTTGTTTGTCGCCGTGTGTATGTGTGTGTTGGTGGTGGTGAAGTTTGCGAAAAAGTTTTCCGAAGAAAATCCGAAAACGAATCAAGTAAAGAGGTGTGAAGAAGATAGTTACCGGGAGGAGGAAAAGAATAAGAGAAACGATTCCTTTCTCGATCTGCTTGCAAAGGATTAGACGAGAAACGTATCGAAAGTACCACAACGGGAGGTACAAAGGGAAAGGATAAAGAGTTGTTCTGAAGGAAGATTTCGTTCGTGGCTGGCGAAACAGAATCCAACAAACGCAGCTATGGAGACCAATTCAGATGATCGTGTGTATGCTGCGGAGAAGATTATGAAGAAGCGTGTTCGGGCGGTAAGTTTAATGTTGGTCAAATCGATTGTAATTTGTTGTTGGTATCAGTGTTTACTCACGCTTGTTTCAGTAAAAATAAGCGCCAACCAGAAAGCTACCAATGTTTACAAAGCGCGTTTCCATTACGTCATCTCAAGCGGAATGATATGTTGTGGGTGAATGATGTATGGGGAAGGGGTGGGGGGGCAATAACAAAAAGAAACACGTTGTACGACGCTTTGGAAGAAGTTGGGGAACCGATCCGATGGCGCAAGGTGCATCCGTGCCTAAAGCCTTCAAACCCTTTCACCGGCATCATAAGCCGGTCGACAACGTTCGAGTGTCGTTTCTTCCTCTTTTCTTTATATTAGACCGTTTGAACGAAGAATGCGCAAACAAATCGACCATCGAAGGCAGGTGGTGGTTTTGTTCCTTTTTCGGGTTTTCGGTAACACTTAAGAGAAAACGATACATTCACGAATACATTCGCAATACATACACCTTAACCGCTATCCAGCCTGTGATCAACCCCCCGCTCCCCCCAGACACGATCACTCCCTGCGTACCCTAAGCGTAGCATAAGTTGCATGCGGCGACAACGCGGGGTTGCTACGTGTTGGATGATGCATGTACCATCACCGTTTTGGCCTGGACGCCTACTTTTGTTTGTTAGACTGAAACGGAAAAGAGTGTGAGAAAGAGAGAGAGAGAGTGATTAAGTAAGAAAGAAGGAGAAAGGGAGGGAAAGAGTAAGCGCTACCTGCACAGCGCATCTGGTGGAAGGTGGAAGCGAGAGCGAACGATCATTTTCTGCGAATGCAGCTGACCTTGAATGGGGTTTTTCTCTTGCATATGTGTTTGTGTTTGTGCTGGGCAAAATTACGACTCCTTTTTGCAACTCCGGTTTATGCTGCTTGTTATGCTTCACATTGAAAGCCGGCAATCGTCGTTAGCCCGCGGTTGCTGCCTTTTTCGCCTGGCAATTTTCGTAGCACCGATGAGAGAAAGAGATGCATGCGACTCCGAACGGTGTCGCGATTTGAGCCCCCTGCAAGAGCCGCCGCCGGTTTGTTTTGGTCAACCACTTTTTGAACTACTCCCCGTACCCCTTCCCTATTTATAGGTTAGCGAATTATATTGCGTATTAGTTTTTCCCAACAAACACACACGTACACGCACGTTGCAAGGAATACTGGGTTTGTTTTTATTGCGACAGGCTTCACCTGCATTTGGAGAAGCTGTTTTTTTATGATGCATTTACGATGTGCTTTTACGAGCAAGGCTGTTTCATGAATGACAATTTAAAAAAATAGTTTTATACGACCTTTTGACATTGGTTGTAGACCGGAAGTTGGCGTAGCTTATGACGTCATAAATTTGTGTAGGTAACTCATAATAGTTTTTATTTTACACAATAATGGGCTATTCGATTTTTTTGTCGATTTTTATCGGCTTCCATTACAATCGTAATTTTCTTTATTTTTATTTACATTCAGCCAGAACAGGTGTACGTCTCTCTCTCTCTCTCTCTTTTTCTCTTTCTCTCTCTCTCGCTCTATCTCTCTTTCTCTCTAATTGTACTAATAAAAACATTTCCCCCATTTCTTTCCCCCAGGGAAAGTCGGAGTACATGGTCAAATGGAAGGGCTGGAGCCAGCGGCACAACACTTGGGAACCGGAGGAGAACATTCTCGACCAGCGGTTGATAGAGATATACGAAAAATCGCTCCGCGGTTCCTCCACGCCGAAGCGCAAGAAGAAGGCCGTAATCGAGGACTCGGATGAGGACGATGAACCGTCGTCCGCCCGACCGCAGGCACCGACACCCGAACCGGAACCGGTACCGGTGAAGAAAGAGGAGCGGCGTGAATCTTCAACCGCCAAGGATCGGAAGGATCGTGAAGATAAGCATCACCATCATCACCATTCGCACCACCATTCGCACCACCATCACCACACCCCGCAGGGAGTTAGTGGTGGAAGCAAAAAGGATAAAGATTCCGCAACGGGTGGATCGGCAGTTGGAAGCAGTAGCATTAGTAGCAGTGGCATCGGGGCAGCTGTTGCTACTGGCGCAGATAGCACAAAGAGAGCCGGCCTCAGTGCCGCTAGTGGTGGATCGTTACTGAAGGAGAAGGCTTCTGCCTCTGCGACACCTTCGACGGATCGAGGCGGGGGTGGTTCACCGGCGATAACGGGAAGTGCACTGGCGACTGGTGGTTCGCATCCCCTGCCCAGTTTGAAGATCTCGATCACGGCCGATCGCACGGACGCGGCAAACGATCACGACACCAATTCCAACTCGAGCGACGATCAACCGCTCAGCCACAAGGATATGGTCGGTACGAAGCGAAAGGCGGAAGTGCTGTCAAAAGGTGGCAAGGTCGGTGTGACGATCAAGACGTCCTCGCCGGGGGACGAACCGTCGTCCGGCGGTTTGGTTAAGGCACCACGGCTAGAGGTGAGCCCGCTCAGCGGTTCCGTCGGTCCGGTGGCTTCGGTGTCGTCCACCGTCGCACCGATCAGTGCGACCGGCAGCAAGTTGGATCTGAAACCGGCGGCCCCGCTCTCACCCGACACACCAGCCTCCCGGCCCGAATCGAACATTCCACCCCCGACCGAAGCTAATGTGGTCGCCGGCGGTGGAGAGGGTGCGGCAGCGGCCGTCCCGGGTGTCGCCGGTGGAGATCATAGAAGACATTTCGCACTGGAAGCGCAAGTCGCTGGTCAACAGCCTGCACACCCACCGGGTGGTGCAGCAGCGGTGAACCCGGGTGCCAACGATGCGTTTCCGTTAACGAATGGAAACAGCAACAACAACAACAACAACAATAACAACAATAATAATAATAATAACATGAACAAGCACGTTAGCAACCTAACTCTCTCGCCGCGAGCGGCTCCACCCCGGCTTTGGCTGCCGAAGGCACAGACCACAAACCAGGTGTTCATAACGGACGTGACGGTTAACCTCGAGACGGTCACCATACGCGAGTGCAAAACGGAGCAGGGCTTCTTCAAAACGCGCGACATGCAGCAGGCACAGCAACACCAGCAGCAGCAGCAACAACAACAACAACACCAGCAGCAGCATCCGCGGGTCGGCGATCTGTTGAGCAACTAAGGGACGACACGTTCGCCCGGGTTTACGCCAATATGCGGGTCATTGTATCAACTGGCGGATGGTTATCGTATGATACGGCAATACCAACCGGTATTAGCAAGCTTATTGGAGAGAGGCGACTCCCCTTCACTTGTACTATTGATAAAAATATGAATATTTGGGGTATTTTTTTTTGTTTTTTAATTTATTTGTCCCTTTTTTTGGAGCTCCTGGAGATAAAACATCCTTTGCGAGATCTATGCCACCGAATGGTAACTATTTGCTTGGATTAGGCAAAATTTGCTAGGAGTGTACTGCTGATCATGGAACCGAAGTATTCTAAGCGTTTTTTTTTCTATGAGCAAAGATGAGATTTCGTTTATTATCGGGAATCGATACTCTTTTGAGGAGAAAACTGATCGCAGCAGCAGCAGTACCGATGGTCTTGCCGTGTCATATGAAAAACTAAACGTATTAACGTATTTTCCTTGTACCTGTATAAACTGAACAGTGCATTTTGCTTGGTGGTATTTCTTTTCCACCCGTGTCCACGGTGCTCTTTTGTACATGTGGGGCGAGAATTTGGCAATTTTCCGCACGGGAAAGAGAAAACCCCGCTTTGTAAATACTTTGGCCAGTGCCGTGGATGGGAGCGATAGCGTCGAGCGTTGGGCTTTCCGTGCTAGTGAACACGGTCTCTTGTGTATATAGCGTGCAACTGGAGGTACAACAACACAAACGTGGAGGACGATATTAGAGGCTATAGTAAGAAGGTGGATCAAGCCCGATTCCATTTGTACGTACGTCGTACCGTGGAACCCTTGATTTCGATTGGCGTTTACTTTATAAGTTTTAAACATTCGTTAGTTCTACCTGCGCCACATCTGACACGTTAGATTACACTAGAACTGAGCCAGCCAGCCAGAAGCAGAAGCAACACAAAATGAAGGCACACTGTTGTACTGTCCTTTCTGGCTCCCCGAGCACACGCTTGGGGCTGTCAACCTTTCGAATTAGTTTCGCCGCCTAGCGTTACGTTTACTGAACAATGCAAAGCTCAAAATGCATTAACCGTTTCCGTGCCCCCTTTGCCCACTAGTACACCAAGAACTAGAATGATAGGCTTTTAGTTTTAAATGCGTTTACTTCCGCGAAGTACGCCTTTGAGTTAGGTTATCGTACGGACATGCCTATGCTTATGCTTATGTTTCACATCGTCTCATGCGTGTCGCACTGATCTCGGAATTGGCTGAAGCCTTTGTGCTTTGCCGTATTCCATCAGCCAGTGCATCGAATTTTTCCCTCTCTGTCGCTCACTCTCTTCCTGTTCGCGTGTAAGTATTTTACATTGAACGTCAAGTATTTTGCATAAGAAAGTAACTGTCATTTTATCATGCTAGTAATAGGTTCGCGCACAGGAATGTTTTTGTGGTTAAGAATTGTCGATTTGTGGTATGCGGTATTTTATTTATTACTATATAAAAGAAACAGTTTCACAGCACACAAAGAGCTCGACAAGCATTTCGATATTATAAGGCGCTCGAATCTAACCGTACGGGATGGATTCGTTTTCCCCCAATGGTGGATACAATTTACTCAATGCTTTATTTGTAACCGTCTAAAGGCTTCTAAAGATGGCGCACTGGTGGATACAATAAAATTAGCACCGTCAAACTGTGCTGGCAAAGCAATCGGAAGCGAGATTTTCGTATCGGTATCGTATAAACGGCTGACCGACGCTTTCGGGGTGGCGATATTTTACTGCACCACGTTAGCCTCTTCTTACCCATTCTGTTTAGTGGAAGAAAGAAAAACAAATGCCAATCACACAAAGGGAACTAATCAAAAGTACGGCTCGATCGCGGTACGATGTAGGTTTAGGGTGTGTATGAGCAATACCGATTTTTGCAATTCATTGAAAAGATGCGATCGACTGGCGACGGTGATGACGAAGTGATGAATTTGCGTGCTGCGTGAAAGGGCACGTCAAAAATGCAATGCACCACCCGGGATGCTGAGGAACGTAACGGCAAACGGCAAACATATACAATAAGCAAATCATATTTCTGCTATTTATAGAATAGAGCGTAATGTATCTTTCGTAGTTGATAGTTGAACACCAGAACACAAGCAAGCAGCATCTACTGTTATCTTAGAGTAAGAAAGTAATTAAAACAAGCATATACGAGTCAAACCGAGTGTGTGTGTTTCTTTTTCTTCTAAATTCAGTATTCAGTATTTTGTTTTGGGCTCATAACTCATATCAATTATATCACATTTGCAATTTATTGTTTGGATCGTAAAAATAATAGTACTACGTATTTCGTAGTAACGTAGTAACAGTACAGTTTCTGTCAACAATCGCTCGCTTTTCTACGCCTACTTTATTTTGCTTGCTTTTCCTTGACTCACTCCGATGACCGACCTCGCGTACTGTAGAATGGTCCAAATGAGATTCGAACGCACAACCCAGCATTCGAATTTTATATATATATATATATTATTTGTGTGATGCCTCAAGAGCAGAAAATAATTTTGTTTTCGGGCCGACTCGAATGTGCATGGTGTTCGGTACGAGTGGTTCTAAGCAAAGATCTTCTCAGGTTAGTTTTTTTTTATACGCAATATAACACTTGTTCGGACGTTTAGCTGAATAACTAACTAAGCACAAACAACATCTTCCCAATATAATCTCTTACTTTACTGGTGTAAAATAACTTCCTGTAGAATGTGTGTATAGCGGGATGTTGCAGCGGGAAGAAATAACAAGCTCGCGGTAACCTAGCGTACGACGTTCGGTGCATTTTTTGCTGCTCAGAAAAGCGTCGGACGGTACTGAAACGTCCATCCGTATTCGCACCACTACCTTGTTGTTCAAAACTAACGTTCCTTTGTTCGTATTGCGTGTACGTTGTGCTTCGCATCATTTTGCTATCCAACTCAATTTTAAAATAAAAAAAAACTCGTATCAAATAGAGTACTCGTACATTGAGCCCGTTAGAACGTTTCATATAAATGTACACTATCCACGCAAGAGGCACCAGTACGGGGCTCGAGATGCCTACGCTGCCAATCGTTCTTCAACAAGTTAAGCCAAAATTATCAACAAATAGCACCAGCCTTGCAGCAGATACTAGCGTCAACGAGTCAACAGTTCTTCACATTAACAGTAACATTTGTTGACAGTACGCGAGATTGTTTGGCGCGGCTGGAACGTCTACCAATACGTAACCGTAGCTGTGGGAATGACATGGCGTAATGGAGAGAGAATTTTGAGGCGCCTATAGAGAGTGAGAGAGACAGAGATAGGAACCGATACGGCTTTCTAGCTTTTACACTTTCGCCGGTTTTTCTGCAACATCTCGACGCGTGCATTAATCGAAAATGGCAACGAAAACTGTTCCTCGATAATGCCGACGGACATCGCGGTGGCAACGAACTGGTTGAGCGAAATTTCCCACACCGGTTCCGGCGGTGGAGCGTTGGCCGAACTGTGCCGTGGTGTACGCTCCGAGCTGGACGACGAAGGATTACCGTTCGGGTCAAACTGCAAAGGCGATGTGAGTGCGAGTGAGAACAAATGTTCATGATAGCAAAGATAGATGAATGAAAAATTAAAAGTATAAACTAAAAAGCTCTTCCGTACTCACCACTTCGCCACCTTCCATGGCAATTTGGGTGAAGCTGTCATTGCTATCGTCTCGCCGGCAAACAACCGCATCTTCCCCGAGCGATATGAGCGTTTTATCTGCAAGCGTAACATTGAAATAAGTCACTCAAAAAAGAAACAAAACAAAAACGAACCAAACCACTTACATGACGTTTGCACCTCCTGGTCGGTCACCTTGCGCTCCTTGTTGAGAATCTCGAGCAGCGTCGTCCACAGCGAGATAAAGTTCTTCTGCGTCATGTTCGGAATGGTTTTGTACGTAAAGTTCGAGTCGGGTTCGTCGAGAAAGATGCGCAGCCCGCTGATGCTGCGTGCCTCGTTCCGGCGGCTCGCACTCTCATCCAGGCTGCTGTACCGCTGAAAGCCCAGATCACTGATGTCCGACCGTGAGCCAAATGATTCCGCCTCGCCTGCATTGTACGGCCCACCAACCCCGGTGGTACTGCACGTACTGGCGCTCGGTCCGAAACCACCGCCGCCGCCGCCGCCGCCACCACCTCCACCACCACTCGTACTCGCGACCGGAAGCTCCACGTAGAAAATGGACGAAGTTTCCGCGTTGTGCGAGTGGCTGTCGTCCAGCGAGAGATTCGGCGTGGTCGCGTTGTACTGCGATAGAGACAGGTTCTCCACGTCCGACGACGCCTCGAGACTGATGTCGATCGGGGACGGGAGCGATTTGAGCGTGTCGAGCGGATTGTCGCTGAAGAAGCTTTCCGCCTCGGTAGCAACTTCCGTGTCCGAGTCACGCGATTCGCCGCCGCTGCTCGATTCCAGCTCCTGTGCGGTGAGCAGCGGTGGCAGATGGAGAATGTAGAGCAGTTTTAGCTTTTCCGTCGCACGCTTCGAGCAGATGATGCCGATCGCAAAGATGAGCTGCTTGAACTCGAGATAACCGCACGATTGCTTGTCCATCAGCTGAAAAGAAAAAGGCATTTAGACTCAATCGTAATCTAAACCAGCAACGTCGGTCGACCATTTCACCCTACCCGGAACAACTTTTCCGAAATATCCACATTCTGACAATGACCCCAGGGTGTGAGGTCAACAAACAGCTTGCGGAACGTTTCGTAATCCACGCGGAAGCAATCGTACCGGTTGTCGCGGAATCGTTTTTTCGCATCGTTCAGCACCGCCACATCGTACACCGGTTCACCGCCGTTAACCGACGTTGGCCGTGATCGGTTCTTCATGCTGATTTTCTCGTCCTTCGTGTAGCACAGCAACATCCGCAGTTCGTCACTATCGAAGTACCTAAGCAGATTAACGAAGAAAGAGGACGAAGAAAGCAAAGTCACTTCCCGCGAGCAAACAATTCGGCAAACACAAATCATACCCGTTGTCTTTATAATTTTTTATCACACTGTTTTCCAGATCCTTCTCCAGCTGATGGACGGTTAGGCGGCGGTGCTTGTTGCGCAGTTCCTCGATCTTTTGCGAGGTGATTGCTTTGCCGAACTTTAGATATGCTTCGTAGATGAGCGTTTGCACCGATTGACTCTGGAAATAGTGTAGGTATGTAATTAATACAACTGATTTTGAGAACCCATCGCATAACGCATAACGTTAATCCCGCACGATATTTCGACGGGCGATAAGAACAACCTTACCCAACATTGTTTGTAAGAACAACCTTACCTTAATTTGCTGCTTTTCCTTATCCTCGATCTTGATCCTCTGCACTTCGTCGTTGAAAATGCCCATCAAAAAGTTTGACAGCAGCTGCATCGCTTCCCCGTCGTCGTTGCAGTTTAGCAGCTTTTCCTGGTTCCATTCGAGAATTTTTAAAGCTATCTGTAACAGCACCGTGTAATGAAACAAAATAAATAAAATCACATTCTCATAGCAACCACCCCCGTCGTCACGCGGAACTTACAATAAAGATCACTTTCGCACCATCGCACAGAAAGCAGTCGATGATGTGTAGCGCACTTTCGTATGGCATCACGCTGAGAAAGATGGTGAGAAACCACGAGAGCGAAATCATCCGGATCATCCCGAGATCGGTGAGCTTCACGTGCAGGTTTGGCAGATGGCTCGCGATCAGCTCGTCCAGAAGCCCCTGATCGATTTGGGCTCCGACAACACGATCATTGTAGTAATCGGGCAGCAGCGATTCGCACAGACAGCACAGAATCCAGAACGCGTCCTCCTCGTCGCAGTAGATTAAAAACACGGACGAAACGATATTCATCGCCTGACAGTAGCCGATCTCCGGATTTCGGAGCGCGTACGCCTGTAACACCCGCCGCAGCGCTGTGATGCCTATGCTAGTCTGAAAGGCGGGATGCTCCGGTAGCGACCGGTGAAGATCACGCTCGATCTCCTCGAACGATACGGGACACTGATCTTTCGCCTTCGTCACGAGCTGCTGGTAGAGGTTTGGATGCATCATCTTCATGTGGACGGCACCGGAAAAGATGAGCCACACTTCGCGCCGCAACTGGTCGGGGATACCCTCGATCACGAGATTGATGGTGTCGGTGGTACGGAACATCGAGATACCGCGTCCGTACAGAGAAAAGTGTTCTTCCCACCGTTTCATCTGCAACGAGACACACATAATTAAATAAATATGCACAAAGCAGGCTGTGCAAATCTATCTGTCAGTCAGCAGTCAGTGTATCTGCCATATATACATAATGCCCGATGCGGCTGTTTTACGTGATTTTGAGAACTTTTTTTAATTTGAAAACGTTTAAAATGTAAGAAAATTTATGAATTTCACGCACTGGAAAACATAACAGTAAATGGTAAACAAGATATCTTTTTTTGATGACAATAAGAATAGCTTTTAAAAATTATAACAGTATTCACAAACAATAATACCTTTTCCGCTTGCAGATCATCGAACGCTCGGTTGTTAGGATCCTTGAAGAGATGCATCAATGGTTCCTGCTTCACCCAATCGTGGTCGCCATGGATACGTGCAGGTCTGAAAAAAACCCCGTTTACATTATCGTCCGGCTTTGGCGGAGGATAGTTCTTGGCGAACACACTTACG
Organism: Anopheles punctulatus; assembly: GCA_000956255.1. NCBI lineage: Eukaryota > Metazoa > Arthropoda > Insecta > Diptera > Culicidae > Anopheles > Anopheles punctulatus. The sequence continues at coordinate 3,151 of JXXA01009971.1, read as the reverse complement.
GTACTGTTTTGGAGAGTAGTTCCGAGATTTTGCTTATCAAAAAATCGCGATCCAAAATGTGCTGCAGCACAAAGATGTTACCGTCGGAAGTGGTGATGATAATGCGGTTGCTGTACCGATTGTGAGGATCGTCGTTTCTTTCAACGCTCTGTGAACGATAGATTTGAAGGTTAATTTTAACAATTAACAAAATTAATTTATCGACCAAAACTTTAAATCTGAAGTCTCATATACTTACAACAATCCTGCTCAGTGGAATAACCAACGCCACCATCGCGGCCACCTCGCTCTTAAAGCACAGATAGTTCTGTGAAAGGTAAAGCACCCCATTAATGTGCTTCTTCGTGTACGGTGCCCACAACGACGCCTTGATCATCCCGTCCAGTATTTCCGTCTTCGGCACGCGGAAGTGTATCCGATACTCGTCCGACTGCTGGCGTGCGGTCAGATCACGCAGCAGCTGCGTCTTCTGCGCCACATTTTTTTCCATCTTCTTCAATATTACCGGATCATGATCGACGAGTGGCCGGTCCGGGTCCTGGATCATCTTCTGCATCGTCAGCTTGCTAAGTTGCTCGATCAGCTGGTACGCCTCGGCGGGCGAGTACAGAAACATGAACCGGTACTCTTTGCTGCCCTGCTGTCCTGCCCGTACCGTGATCGTGTTGCCCGCCTTCTTAATGTCCGTCAACTCGTTGTACCGGAAGCACAGTTTACTTTCTGATCCGAGTATGTACGAGTAGAAGCAGAGATGATTGAGCGACAGGTAGAGCTGGCCTTGGCGGGGAATTTTACGAAAGTAGCTGCAGTAGTAGTAGTTGACAAGTTTCTCATCCTCGGGCATGCGGAACTTCTCGCGAAACTTGCACACAGCCACCTGGAAACTGGTCGGATCGTTCTGTTCCTCGGCGGGGCGTGAACTGTGCGCCAGTAGCGACTGTATTTTGCAGATCGTGAAGTTGGTGATCTCTTCCTCCGTCTCCATCTCGTTGATCACACGGAATAGATTTTTCGTCAACCAGTCCCAGTCGAGCATGATCGCTTCGAGCGTAATGTCGGCGGCAATTTCTATGGCGGCAGGAAAGGGAAAAGAAGGGAATACAAGAACATGACGTAGATTCGGTTGCTGCGATTCATGTATATCATGTTAGAACGATGCAAGCAGTAGCTGTGTTTTAAAGCGGTGGCGGTTGCTTATCGCTTCTAGTCTAGTTCGGCTGATACAACGCCTTTCTGAGCTGACGTCTGGGCTGGTTTCAGCTTGCGTGTGATAAGCTCATCGCCCTGCTCGCACTCTCGCACACAAACAACCAGTCATCTTCGTGCATGGGCAAGCACTTACCGTAACATAGACCCGTCGACGGCTGGTAATGCAAAATTCTGTACGGTGACGGTTTCGTGTCGAGCACATTATCAAGTGTGCCAACCAGCATCGACGAGAATCCACGCAGACTTCCGTGACCCTTTCGGTGCTGCAGCAGGAAGTAGCGCGATGTCGCTTTCGTAGTTTCATTTACCCTTGAAAACGGGGAGACAAACCAACAAACAAACATAGATAAATAAATGCACGATCAAAATTCGGTGCCTTCCCTTTCTCCGGCTATCTATTTTCCATTACCAATTAGTCATTTCACAACGTGAATGCGATAATCAATGTGAATCATGCATCCACCCTCCCCCCTGACGGGAACATCATCCCGAGGATGATGCTGGATGAGAAAGAGGGGGCACCCAATACAACTGCGACACACGACAGGGGGAACATTCACTCCAGGTCCGACAGTGACACCACCAACTTACCACAATGCAAACGGCATCGAACATTCTCTCGGAGGAATCCACATCCTGCCTTGGGGTGGGTGTAGTTTCCCAGGGAAATACGGTCTCCGCCCACACTTACGGGCTAACGGTGAGGATCCGGCAGAAATAGCGGAATTTCAAGTATTTTCGATATTCGCGTTGATGTTACATGAATTCAGCAGTTGGTAAACAAAAAAAGGCAATGTTGTGTGTACTCCTGGAGGTAAACACAAAAACAACAGTCACAGTTACTCATATTCGAAATGATTCGCCAGCTTCCACAGTTTATTGCTAGTGTCACAACTAGCTCTGTCGGATGCGATCGAGAATTAAGAAATAAGCGCACTAAAAATGACTAGGTGGCATCGTTATGATAGATAAACACGTTTCATGACTTTTACAAGGCATTTTGCATTTATGGTTATGCTTTAAATAACTTTCTTTGCCTTTTAAATTGTGCCGAAAACAAGGAAATCTCAATTAACTCAATGACGTTTGAAGCTGTCAGATTTATAATTCGTTTTGATTTAACTCAAACATAACAGAAATCCATGTGGAGGGGAATCTATTGGGGTTCCTACTCATTTTAATTTACTACTTGTTTTGTTGTTTTTACAAATATAATATCGACTAAAATTTGTCACATCCAAAAACTGTGTGACTGTGATAGTTGAGAAGTGTTTTGTTTATGTTTGCAACGGTAGGTTTGAATATACAGGTCTAGCGAAAAAAGAATGAGCTCTTTAGCCTCCACTTTAGTCCATTTAGTCGATCGACATTAGGTTTGACAATCGACAAAATGATGTCGACTGTCTTGCCGGTTTGTTTGAATTTCATAAATTTTTTCCCGCGATTTTGTTCAAGGATCAACATTGGTAGCTCGGAAACAAAGTGAGATTGGCTGCGTGCAGTGATCGAGTGCCATTGAGGTGTTAGGTGGCATACCTAGACATCAGCATGAAGACTACGACTGAGACAACTACAGACCCTGGTCTGCAAGGATACGATGCTTGTTCCTAGAACTCCAATGCTAGCACCATGTGAACAGGTAGTATTTTAAAAGATAGGGACAATAATTTTATGAGCTTATTTACACTTACTTATTATAACTCGTACTAAAGCTAACGTATTAGATAAAAAGTATGTATTGTGATGTAGTATCAACACATGCCATTCATTTAAAAAGCAAAGAAAATTTAAAACATCCACAGTACCACGTCTGATTCGGTCGTTACAAAATATCCATTCTATAAATGATAGATTTCGTATCTCGTAACGTTATCATCATAGTTTGCTAGTGTCTACAAGCGGCTTGCCAGAACGTAGTAGTACAATTTGTGGGAAGTACCGC
>JXXA01009970.1:0-14676 GCA_000956255.1 Anopheles punctulatus | reverse complement strand
CCAACTGTAACACATACTTGAGCTAAATTTATTTCCCCACTTGGAGTAGAAACAATCCAGCTGGTTTTATATTGACATTTAATACGCTTATTGCTGTTTTCTTCGAATCAATAGTGCGGTTTTATGTGGCACCTTTACACCATTCATCACGTGCCACGACCACCACCACCATCTGGGGCTGATTACACGATAGGCTGGCCCAGTCGGCTCGGCTCACTCACATAAGACCGGCGCGCGATGGAATGGCAATCACAGCTGATCGATCGATCGATCGTTTAAAAATTCATTCAGTTTGAGTGCCATTTACAGCGCCCAAACCAGCCAGCCAGATCGATCGATTTTTCTGCCCGCCGTGGACGACAGCTGCGTGGACAACCTCGATTTGTATGTGCGTGTGTGTGTGTAAGCTGAGCAAAACAAAAAATAAAACAAAAAATAAAACAAAATTGTACCAACGTTCGGCTGGGTGGTGGAAAAAATCGATGCCTCACAATAAACAAAAAAGTAGAGCAACGCACACTCACCGCGTTCGCGTTCGCCAACACCGGTGACCGTACCTTCAAAAAAAAAAAAAAAAATTCAGATCGAGATCGAACCCCGGGCTTGGGCATTCCCGGGTGGTGAGGGCCGCTTGTTTGCGCGCGTGAAAATGCTCGCCACTTTCCCGCCCCAACAGCGACGCCGGCTCTTGTACGTGTGCTCGTTTGCATTTTTATTACCATCTTCGAGATCGAGATCGGGAAAACGAGCCGAATTGTGTAGCAATTGCAGTTTGGCACACGTGCGCGCGCATTTTGTTGGTTGGTTTGCCTCGGTAGCCCTGTTTTTCGCGGTCAGGCCACGGAATCCGGGTTCCGAATTGCCGGACCCACTTGGGGCTTGGGAAGAGAAAGGGAAAGTACCGCGGTGTGCACGCTGGATCGGGGCCCGGAACTGCCCAGTTGGATGCAATTCGATCCAGCTGGCGGTACGACACGGTGCCGAAAATAATCGAACAAATAGAGCGCAGGAGAGAATGAGAGGGAGAGATAGAGAAAGAGAGGGAGCGAGAGAAACGAGGCGGATGTGACAATTGTATCAGGGCTAATTCAATCGAGCCCGGTGGAGGTGGAACAAATACCAGCGACACCCAATCAATGGACGATTGTTTCGCGCTCGGAAACGGAATTTGGCTCGTGTTTCTGAGCTGCCGTTTTAAGCTTAACGTAATTGGAAACACCATTCAATGACAATCATGTTAGTGGAGACTTAGTTTTGGGTGAGTGCTAAATTGGGTTTCAGGTTTGGCTACAGACATGCTCGCTCCCATTGAGATAATTACTTTCGATGATTTTTTTTCTGCAACGAAAAGCGTATTTTCCAAAATAAATTCGGGGTTCGTCGCTTCTAACAAACGAACAAACAAGTCTCTTGTTTTATATGATATTTATTTTTTTATTGATACTTTTCAACTATTACAGCCCAGCATGCTGTTTTCATGGCACACTTTTCTCTCACTTTTTCATCTTTTTTTTCAAGTTCATCGATTGTTTTCAAATCGTGCCTGAGTCACTTGTTTTTACGTTTTTTAAAGCCTTTTTTATCATTGTTATTCTTAACAATTTTGTCGCATTGTATTGTACCTTCTAAAATAAAGCAAAAAAAAATATCTCCACTATCAATACCGGCACGAAAATATTGCAACCCTGACACACTCGCCGATAAAAACCATAACCTACAAACCTTTCAATTTCTGCACATCTCTCGTCCCGTTCCGATCGTTCGCCTTATTATCCAAAAATTAATAGCAGCTGATTTTTGTTTATTTTCCTTTTCGCGAATTTGTGTGTGCGCATTTGTGTGTGTGTGTGTGTGTGTGTGTGTGTGTGTGTGTGTGTGTGTGTGTGTGTGTGTGTGTGTGTGTGTGTGTGTGTGCTTGCTCGCTTGGACATGGGGAGAAAAAAAACTGCAGTATCACTTCAATCTTTCCTCTTTTTTTTGAGGCCATCATTTGAACGTAGTACCGTTGCCGGTACAAGCTCCGCATCTTGCCGCTGAATTATGACCCACACTGCTTTCGGTGTTGAAGATGGCGCTTTTTTGTGCGACTTGCTTTTTGCCACAGAGACGGATGTACCAAAACACTCACACATACGGTTGCGATAATGGTCGAAATTCGGTGTCAAGCTGCATAAACGAGCCCGTTGCTGTATGATCACACGTTACAGTTACTTCACACGTGAACCACCACCAACAGCGTGACAACATAGGAAAAATGGTGGAGAGTATCGGTTCCGAGGGTGGCCACGATGAGGGTAATAGGGTACGTGTACTGGAAATTAATTTCGCATCAGCCCATCAATATCCAACGCAGTAATTGATCGCGGCTCACCCGGCGATATGGATCGATTGGTGGGGGTGAAGGCACAAGATATCGGGGTTTTGCCGTTTTTTTTTCTCTCTCTGTATAAAACACAGAGACTGCTGCTGGAGACTTCCCGTCATTACCACATTTCTACGCTCACACCCAGTGGCACACCGTGTCGTGTGCTTCCGTTCCGTTTCGGGCTTTCGGTCAGCGGGTGGGGCATCTAACGAGCGCTGCATACCGATTTTCCTGCAACGAATGCTTCCAAGTGGGTGCCAAACAACAGTTACACACAAAAGTGGGATTTTCTGTCGATTGTGATTGTGGTTGGCAGAAATCCATCATTGCCAACGTGATTACTTTTTGAATTTGCCTCGACCATCATTTACGTTCCCTCCATCGGTTTGCACTAAAGAGACGAATACAATTTTATACGAATTTTATTCAATCGCATACAATTATTTTTGTTAATTTCTATTTTGCTGAAATAACTCACAACAAACGTTTTATCGCCATACCTTCACGCTCTGGTGATTAATAATCAATTATTAAATATTTGCTTTGAAGCGCTGTTTCGCGTCCGCGATGTAAAGGGCGTTGTTTAGTAATGCACGAATGCTCAACCCCTAACCATCTTCCGATGACGCAAGCACCCGGCACTTGCGTCACGCAAAACTAACCGGTTTAGGAACGGAAATAAATATTTCCAGAACAAAAGACTTCAAGCGACGAACCTTTAGGATTTTCCAGAAGGAAGCAACACCTGTAGAGAAGTTAAATTTCCTTTTAATAAACACCAAGACAGGCACGGTGATTGGATCCCTCTGTTTGCGCCCCAAATCTCTTCCCCAGAAACCGGTGGCAGACGTTCCACTGACCCATTATTTGTGGTTCGAAAGACAATTAACAAAACGAGAAATTACTTCAATCCGATCTCGTTTTGGAGTTCGTTTCCGGAGACTGGCGGGTTGATTAATGTTTTTTTTTCCCTGCGTAAGTTCTAGCCACTACTGGTGGGCAGGTTAGCGTTGGTAGTTAAGCCGGGCCGATTTGTTGTGTCATCGTTTTCCGGTGCCGACTGTCCGATTTCCGATCCGATCCGATCGTACCGATCGCGTGTGCTGTTGGGAATGATTAACTAGCCACCCGTTGGGTGAGCGTTTCGCTTTTGTTGCCTCAATTACGCGTTTCGCTTTGAAGCATCACTAGAACGGGATGCGTTCGTTAATTATAATTTCACGCGTTTCACGGGAAATCTGATTAGCTCCTAATGCGTCGAGCGATTTCGCTTTTGTTTTTCTTTTTCCCATACACAAGTCAACGCACCATTATGCTTGGTTTCGCTGCCTGCCCTTGCCAGCCCACTCGCAGTACGCTCCATGCTCATCATTCCCGGGAAAGTTTGTTGAACTTTCCTTCCTATCGATGCTGGATGGCTTATGAACGCGAGCAAACAGTTTTGCCTAATCACTCGCGCACGAGCGTTGCCGATGTGTTTTAAGATAAAGTGAGTGACAAAAAAACCATCATCAAGAAATGCACTCATAACGCATAGCGATAGGTGCGCCCTTCGTTCAAAGCACCGCTCATGCATGGATCGCGAGCAGAACCGATCATAATCAAGCCGGCATATCATTAGAGGGTTGTTTGTTTCTTTTTGCTGCTTCTGGAGCGTCGTTGCGTTGTGTTTTGCTTTCGTGGTGGATTTCTTTCCCTGATGCAGATTTACGGTACGTGGCCGCGGCCCCACATTTACTGACAATGAGCGAAGCCCGATGTGGCTCATTAGGGGTGGCTTTAGTTCGCCACGTGCATCGCGCGATATGCTTTTGTCATGCATATCTCGATAATCATACGAATCACGGTGCCAGGGCGGGCCGGTGTCAAATAGGGGAAAGTGTACTAATCGAACCGTAACGATCACGGCCAGTTGGCCAGCTTTCTTTAGTTCCGGCGAGGCAAGACGTTCGCGATGGTGGATTAGCTGCACCAGAAGGGATAGTCAGGTTTTAGAAGGAGAAATTAAAAATTATCTACAAAGCCAAATCCGTGTAAACGTCGTAGAGCATTGAATTATTTTAATATGCACTTTTTCAACAAACGAAATGTTGGGAGTTTAAAGCAAGAAGCAATATTTATTATAAAACAACTCATATTTTAAGTATGATAAGTATGAGTAACTGATTTTATTATTTAAAAAACTAGCCTAGAGACACAGATAGATAATTGATTCTATTTTAATATTGTTAACCATATTTGTCTCTAATTTATTAAATATAGCTCCTCATGGGAGTTTGTATTAAATAAAATTCCAATAGAGGTGATTGTAAAGGCCTTTTTTCAAAGCATTGAATTTGTCAGCAATCCGGTTTGTTTGACAATTTCTGTGATTTTAAATTACAAATCTTGCTTCAACCACCAACCGTTCTTGCTTTTAAAGGTAGCATCAATCTAGGAACCTCTAGAGATGTCTTGTTTTTGTCCATTTTTCTTTAAGAACGAACCTTGAATTCACCTCCTAGCGCTCATTTGTCACTCTCAGAAGACCAGAATGCATTATTTTCATGGCAACAAAAGGCAAACCCCACCGTGAGTTACCCATCACAGTCGCACATTGTATGCTAACTGACCGTTTCAGCCCGTCCGGTGCAAGCACACTGGCGCAATCGGAGAAGATGCTCGGGCGAAACGAACACTCCACCGTCGTTGCACCATCGGCGACATTACCCACGCTTAACCTTCGCATCGCGCCGCAAGCGGTGTGTCACTGGCGAAGTGTGTATGTCTCTCGTACGTATGTTCCAACGAGCCACCAGCAGAAGATCCACCCATCGGATCATTCCCTCCCACTCGCCTCCCATTCTAGGCACCGAAGCTGCACGAAAATCGCCCCGCAATTTCGACAAATTGTGAAGGAATGGCGAACGACTGGGGAGGCCCGCTCGGGTACCACGATTATGGTGCAAGATCGGTCGGACAATCGGTTCCCATCGCAAACACAAAACTGCATCCCCGGGGCGCCTTGCACACGCCAGGGATATCGGGCGAGTGTGAACAAAAAAAAACCGTCGAAAAGCGAAAATTAAACCACGACAGTCAAACCGTTTTCGTGCGCATATTGTTCTCCGTCGGGTTTATTTTATTGGCAAAAAAATGTGCGCGTCGTCGTAAGTCGTTCCCAGGCGAAACGGCGTGTTGACCTCGTGTGTAAGTGGTTGTTATTTGGGAAACGGATTTTTCAACCGGCCCTGACTAACGTGACGCGTTTCAAAACGGTTTCTTTTTGACAATTTTTTTACACATTTCGGTTTATTTTATTTTCATATGCAGAAACATATGCAACACAATTTGTGCGTGTGAGCCTTTTGTCGCTCTCTCATTTGCAAACCATCAACGCATCCACCACCGAGCGGAAAACAAACCGGAAAACAAGAGCCCAACGGAGGAAAACCCATCGGCGTGTTTGACTTTCCACCGGCCTAATTAACGGTGACAAGCATGAAAAAGGCACATTAGCGACGTGTTTCACCGCTCTCAATCAAACTAAAGTCCCGGGCCAGGCCAACAGACACAGCGGCCAGGACTCGCGGGTGCAATTGGGTGGAAAACTGAAACGCTGTTCGATCGCGATTTGCTGCGAAACTAAAGCGCTGCGGGAGAAATCGGCTCGGAATGCAGCGAATGCCGGTGTTAAGCTGTGTTGCGAAAGCATGCAAAGGTTACCCCGTACTAGAAACGACACAAAGGAAGGCAAGAAAACCCGCGAGAAATCCTTAAGGTTGGAGGTTCTGCGCCCGAGCTTGATTCATATTTAATTAGCATGTGCAATTAACTCGCACCGCGCACGGGTGGGTGGCAAATGAAAATGGCACCTTTAAATTAAGCCGTACGGTTGCGCGTGCGCGAAAAAGCATTTGAAGGTTCCGGTACGGTACGGTGCGGGTAATAACAGCGAGTAGGTCGCTTTCGGCGTGGCCCGAGCTGGAGCATTTGTCGATTTTAATCTAATTATTGAAATTAAAGCTAGAATTGAGTACGCGCGGGCGCGCTGACGTGATTCGTTTCGACGCGTGTTTTGTTTTTCTTTCTCGTGTCCCATTGTCCAGCACTTCTGGTTTTGTTTTAAGATTGCTAGCTGAGTGTCTTTGGAGTGAAGTGAATTAATGCACAAACCGCAAGAGTTTTTTGTTTTTCGTCAGTGAAAGCAAGACCTTCATGTTACATTAACCGCTCTGTTTGAGGTTTTCATCGATTTATTTTTTCTGATGTGTGAACAAACATCCACTTTATTCGTTTTAGTCAGATTTGAACTGAGCTAACGTCTCTGAAACACACGAGTGAAGGTGAACGTTGTTGAAGGTTTCAATATACAGTTCCAGCTTCGTCCATCAATCAATCATTTAAAAAAACATGAAAAAAATAATATTTTATTGTTCTAAAATCTTCAATCTTTTTAATTAATTTCATGAATAAAATAAAATAACAAAATTAAAAAAAATTCATAACATTCTGACAAAAATAATTAAAATATTATTATATGTTCATGTGCTCTCAAATATGTCTCAAATATTGCTCGTATATCATATGTTCAATACGTTAATTATAACTGAATGAAAAAGAGAAATATTGCAAAAAAGTGTTTAATCCAGTCAAGGTGGAAAATTCCTATTGTATTTCCAATCTAAATTCTCATTGCTTTCTGAAACATGCGCAAAACCGTGCAATAATATCACGCATGTTTGTTGCACGTGGATTGCAAAGGCTTTGGAAAGTGAAGATGGCTCCCTCCGAGGGGAGGATTGAAGTTTGCAGTCACATAGCTCGTTTGCAGCACGGTGCATGCCACAAAAGCTTGCAATAATGAAACCGCCAGTGAACTGAGCGATCTCTCAGTCAGTTTCCCGTCATTAAGCCTAGCAAAAATGGTTTGTTTTCGTTTAGAAAACAGCCTGCGAGCGATGCTTGCAATGCAAAACGCCCAAGGGGCATACAAAAACAAACAACCAAATCATTACAACACAGACGCTGAGAGAGCAGCCCCCAACACACATGGCCCATTTGTTTGCTGCTGATGCAATGCGAACAAGTTGTGATAGTAAAAAAATGGAGCATTTTCCCGGCAGGCTACAAAATTCCCAGCAAATAAATAATATTATTTGCTTTGCTACACAATTTTCTTTTCCACAATTCGCGCGCGTCTCAAAGACGAGGGTTCATTTTTACCATTCTCTCCCATCGATCGTGAAGAATCGTTCGAAGAAAGTGTGACTTCGCGTTTGTAGATTCGCGAATCGTTCGCGGCATCGTTCGTTTTTTTAAATTTAATTGTTTCTCACCTCAAGCGGGATTGTTTTACGCAACCCGCGTGCGCGACGGAACGTGCGATCGTTCGCCTTTCGATACGGTGTTTTTCTTTTGTTTCGGCATCGGGAAGCCGGTCCGGCTGATGGGAGTTATGATGGCGCTTTTGTTGGGAAAACCCATTAGTCGATTACCGCCGCTGATAACTTCAGCGAACCGATAAGACCGCAGAGACGGGCGCAGGAGGGCGCTAGATCGATGGGAAAAAATGAGAGAGTGAGCGCAAAATTAAAAACCGAAATTATTTCATCGCCCGCCTGAGAAAGGGCGGCGAACTAGTGTTATAGTGTATTATTGTCATCTGGCAATTTATGCATCGAAAGAAAGATTGTTTCCATCGCGGAACCGAAAGAGGGCGTTCTTTCACTTTCGTTTCGTAGCTTTCTCGTGGTCGCATCCGAGCACTTCTGGTGCCCAGTTTGCATAACAATAACCGAGCCCGATGCACAATAGAACTCACCGCTCGGTAAAGGAAAATCCGGCTGCTTTCTCGACGTTAAATAACGATAATTTATCGTGCTAATTAGTGCTGGCTAGGCGTTTGAACGAAAGATGCCAACCATCAAAAGAGGATAATAAACTTGCTTACAGCTCGTCCATTTGCATAAACTAGACCAGTTGGTGTAGTAAAACCGTTTTCCGAGCCCGCCTGCCTGCCTGCCAGATGACATTTTCATTGGCTACAAACTTGAGTTTGGTCTTTTTGGCTGGCCGGCCGAAGATGATCGTCATAATAGATCGTGCAAACCGGCCCTCCGCGCAATACGCATTATACAACAAGGGTGACTTTCGATTTCGCGAAACCGAAGAAACAAATCCCGCGCCACAAAACCGGATATTGGAGCCAGCGTTATCAGCGCTCACCGCAAACTCGTTTGTCCAGCCCGGTTTTCGGTGCGTCTGCCCATAAAGCGCACCTTTACAGCCAATCCGAGCGAGAGGACTTCTTGCTCGAATGGGGCAGTAGTCTGTCTGCCACTAGACAAAGGGATAATAAAACAAAGAAGCTATAAATTCGCCTACGTTCTGCTTTGTTTATTTAATCCTTAATTTGTTTTGGTGTTGTTGTTGTTGATTTTTTTTCTGTCCTGCTCGATCTCTTTTTTGCAATCAATTTAAGTTAATTTGCGATTTCCTGTTATTCTACGCGTCAAGCACGTTGGCACGTTGGGTTTTGATTTTTGTTCCCGCTCCCATTAGCACGTTTTGGTTTTTGTTTTTCTTTGTAGTGTTTTGATATCGCTTAATTCCTCCACTCTATTCGTCTGTTTTCGCAGATCGTAAATTGCCGGACGAACCGACGAGCCGACGGGCCATCTGGAGGCTCAGGACTGGTGCGAAATCATCGTTCATCGGGCGACACAATGGCGCAATGGTTCGCCTTCGACAGGCGCTGAACGGGCGGGACCGGTGGATGTAAAAAGGCTGATCCGTGGTGTGTTCTATCAAACGTGAACAGTGAAACCTCGCGTAAACGAAAAAAAAAGTGCTAATAGAATTAGTGTACTGCCCCGGCTTCGGTGCTCAAGTGATCTTTAAATGTCAGCGTGACCATCGAACGATCCTGCCGAAAACTGAACCCGAAACCCGACCGACCGACGGAAAGCGAGCTGCAGCAATGGGATACTTTTCCAAACGAAACATATTCATCTACTGTTGCGTTTCGGCATGTTTATCGCTGGTAAGTTTTAAATTTTATCAGTTAACAATGGTCGGGATTTAATAGTGTAGCATTCGGCATAGAAATTATAGCAAATTGAGGAGAAAGTCTAAACTAGGAATGCAAGTACAAATAGTTGATATATGAAGCAAACAAACATTTTGAAAACACTTTTTCAAAATTGATTGAAATCCTCATTGCCTCAACTGAAGAAATCTTACTGAAAGCAGTACCACTTTCGCCAAAAATTAAATTAATTTTTTATGGATTTTTATAGCTATAATTGTGTTAGAATAAATTTAAAGTTAAAAAATTTTAAAAATAATATAATATATTTATTATGTTTAAAATACCCGACTGCTTAACGTTCATCAAAAGGTTTTTTTTATCGCATATGGTCTTTTAACTAAATTTAAACTTTAATTTAATTCTAATTTATTTATCAACCCCTGAAGCTCTACAAGATAGAACAAAATTTGTAAAAAAAAATTTTGTTCAATTTCACGGCGAATATTCTGTTCAAAAGTTGCCTAAGAAGCTTTAAGAATTGTTTCAATGCGCAACTAAGTACGAACGAGTCGAGACACCTTCATTTGCTTAAGTTTATTCGATACTTAATGTAATCTTATCGAATCACTTACTGTTGAGCAGGTTCCCTCAACATCTTCCGCGCCAATAAAGCACGCAATCGCCTTCACCGAAACCGATGGTAAAGGCTTTGAACTGTGAAACCATCGTGAGCTAATGGTTCAAAGATGCCGATGACGATATTCACGAACCTCTTGTTGTGTTTTTTTTGTTTTTTTGTTTTGGTTTGATTTTGCCTTCTCACTCTCCTCTCTCTCTCTCTCTCTGTGTGACTTGGTACAGTGCGTCCAATTAAGTCATCATCGTACGCTTGAGCTTGAAGTTTGCCGGCCAGCGGCCACCGATCGGTTCACTGACCGTGTGCCATCCCCTAAACAAAGCGTGCCACCCACTGGACCCACCTTCGCACCCGTTTTGCGTGTGTATTTGTGAGGGAGCATTGCGAGTTAACTAGAAAAGCTCCCATAATTTCTTCGCCACACGAACTTGTTGTACCTTCTGGGGAAAAAAATGTGCCTAAGAGTGGTTCTATTCCCGACTCTTTTCTGGAGGGAACACAGTTCTTATGCGTGTTAGCATAATGAATCATTGTTCTCGATGCAATGTATGTAAGCGTGGGCCGTTCCCACGCCCGCTGCTTGCATTGGAAACGATCTAGAACGCCTCTGCAGGAGCGCTTGTTTATTTTATCACACAAAATATTCATGCCAGTACAAATTCACTCTCTCTCTCTATCTTCAGCTCCAACATGGAGCTCATTTATTTTTCGGTAAAATTTACACCAAAACCACGGCACGGTTTGAATCGTGTCAAAGCGCAGAAAAAGGAAGATTCATGCCAGTTGAAGAAAATTTCACTTCTGACCGAAATGCTCGCACTCCACGGTTGGTACCGAAAAATATAAAACCCGCATCCGTCGAACCCGTACCCTCCCAAATGAACGCACACACGCGTGCGAATGTGGCCACCAGGCGGGATTTTGTTTCTCTACCCCCCCCCCTTTCTTCTTCTTCTTCTTCTTCTTCTCGCATAAATATACGCAACATTGCGCGGAGTATTTACGATGTCAGCCTGCTGTGTGTGGCGGCCAGCCTGCGGCCCAAGTTGCGCGTTTAAATTGTCGGTAGCGATGGGCCGCCACTACCCCCATACCTGACCTTAATAGGCGGCCAAGGTTCAGTAGTGGTACGGGTACGGCACCCCATCGTAGCCCACCTGAACCTGGACGGAAGTTCAAGCGGGTTTTGAGTGGCTGTGGCATGAACAAAAAAGCCATGTCGGTTTTCCATCGCCCGTTTTCCGGACACCAGATAAGGGTGACAAACGATCGAAGCGTTCGGATCCGCGGGGGGGAGGGTTGCTCTAGGTTGGACGTTCCAGTGGGCTACTATTGCGGTCATCGGGTTTCGACACCCCGTCGGAGCCATTTCCTTAAATGTTCCACACGTAGTGCATCTGGAACACTTTTTCGCGCCAGACAATTTGTTTTCATCAACGAACTTAAATTAGCAAAAAATAAGAAACACACTTTTAAACAAATAGCAGTTTAATCATTTCATAGGTTATTCTTTGTTTTTATCTGGTTGATTTTTTTTTTTAATTTTGGTCAAAAATAATAACAATAATTCATATTATTGGAAAAAAATCAAGTCCAAAATCAAAAATCAAAATCAAGAAATATTTGAAAAATGTGAATTTTCTGCATGTTGACCTTAACCCGTAGTAGAGAAAACTTGATGCCAAAATATATAAAAAAAAGATTGTAACAAAAATACCTCAAATTATGTCTTTTTTACGACCAATCACGAAAATAAACGTTTCCCTACACAAATCACAGCAGTGAACGATCACGAAAAGCGTCAGTAGCGCACCTACGGACTCCCATAGCTTTCAATTAGCACGCTTTTTTGCATACTTTTACCGCGATTTAGATCTTTTAAGGTAGGTTAGGGAAATTTCGCCACCACAAATGCCATAATTGATACTTATTTTCCTGTTAAAAATCACGCCGAGAAGCAGACCGAAGCGTAGTTTAACCGCGGCTACCGTCCGGAGACTGCCGACCTAAACGGGCCTCATTAAAGGAGCTTTGAATTATAGACATCGAGTAATTTCGTACAATTTTCCTAATAATGATGTGCTAGAGCCATCTAGGCAAAGGAAACGGATCCTAAAAAGTGAAGGAAATATTTCGATTCAATTAAGTCTTTCATTAAAGACTGAAGGAAAACTATGTTCGCATTAAGTTTGATGTTTTCGCTTTAAAATAATATAAATTTTCACTTTGAACTGCGCTTTTCATACAAGCTACTGAACGTACGCGAACTCTCTGGTAGGAGGAAAACTTTACCCCACACGGCTTTCTTCCCAAGAAAAACCACCTTCACAACGTTTCCACCAACGGAGTGCTAGTTTTCGCTGCTTTTTTCGCCGAGAGTTGTTTCGGTTGCTTTGCGAAAGGGAAAATTTGTACGACCGAAACGCACTCGCCCCAAGTTCAGACCGATTTGCGCGAAGCAATTTAGCGTGCGGCTCAAGTTCGCCAGTCCGTTTGAGGTCACGCGTTCGACGCGGTACAGGACGGACGGCAGCAGCAGCAACAGTAGCAAAACAGCAACAGCTACACCAAATACCCAAATAAAGTCGATAGCGCGTAGTCGATGGCATGCTGGGTTGGGTTGCAACATTACGCGGTTTTGCTCCACGCCCCCTTACCTACGGCGAAGGTATCGTATCCGCCAACACAACAAGCTCACAGCGATCCGAAGTGTGCTGCGCTACTAATACTACCACCAGCGGCCTCACAATGCACGTTCCTTTCGCTTTCCGCTGGACAAGTTGGCCCTTGGCTATTACTTTTGTTTATTAATTTTTCTACTACGAACCATTTTTTTTTTCTTTGCTTCAAATCTCCTTTGCCCTTAAACGGAAATGGTCATTTCCCTGCCCCGTGGCGTGGTTTGCGTCTGTCCGCTGCAAATACGTTCAAGCTTTTCCCGGTTTCACACATGTTTGCGCTTTGCTTTGTCCTTCACAGCTCACCTATCTGGTGGCGTTCTCTTGCGAAATCTCCTGGATACTGGAGGCCCGCGGTGACCTGCCCATACCGGCCTACCTGCTGTGCGCCCAGTTCTTTATTCTCTTCATCTCGTCAGCGATCTTGATCCATGGCCTGTCGACGGTAAGTAGCACCTGCACCTGGACGTATATGATGGGAACCATGGGGTTTAAATGGAATTAGTTTAAATGCATTTAAATGCATTTTAATATTTTTTATTATTGCTACTATCAGTGAGTTTATTCGAGTTGAAGGCTAGCTTGCAGCTTCAAAGACAATTTTTCATTTTCAAAAACGAATGGTTAATAATTGGTTTATTTATAAAATTAGAACACAATCAATAGGTGTTTAGCGCTATATGTTTAGAATAAAATCTGAAGTGATCCTTGAAAGAATACAGTCCTAGATTCGGTGGGAAATATATGAGATTTAATGGTACAAATTTGAGTAACTTTTTGGGATATTTTGAGGAATAGATAAAAAAGGATTCAAAATTTTGATTGGTATGTCAATACCATGGATTCAAACTCTGGATATTTTATATATATTTTTTTAATATAATGAAACCAAACGGTTATGATAGTGAGATCAGGAGTCAGAAGCGGTTATGACAGTGAGATCAGGAGTCATAAGGATAGTTTAAGTATTTATAAAATGAAGGTTATACTCTGTGTTCCTTGTAGGATTTTCGGTTTTAAGCGTCATTATTCGAAATAAATCACTAGTTCTCTTTCTCTCTTTGGCGTAATGACCAAAATCATACTTGTCGTTTTACCGGCTAACTCTGTTCCTCTCTTTCTACCTAATTTTTGTTAACAAGTTAATCATTTTTTTAAACAAATAAATGTATAGAAATATTTCGCTTGAATTTTATTTAAAAAATTATGCTTTACTCTGAAAATATTTTGATAATAAAATTTTGTCACAAACCATCCCAAGCACAACGCCTTGGCCTCGCAATTAAACGCTCGTTTTCGTATTCTCTTCTACCCATTTCCGGCTCCGGTCAATATTTTGCAAACAAGCGCGCGCCATTTTCTCACATTCTCCATTCTCTTCCCGCAGGGCATCTCGTGGGGTCTGCTCAGCTGGTCGATCATAATCGGCGTGCTGTCGGTACCGGAACTGGCACTAGTCATGTACATGACCATACAATATTGGGTAAGTTTTCAGCGGCGTTGGCCGGCGTCCGGTGATGTTTTTAACTTTCCCTATTTTTTTTTTCTCCCTTTTCTACTCCCACCAGGGTCTGCAATCGGCGCACGGGCTAACGGAATTAATTGGATATTTAATACGTTTAATAGTCAACTGCTTGGCACTGCTGTGCGTTATTCCGACGGCACTGAGGTGAGTTTGGTACAGTGTGCGCGGCCATTACGATAATGCTTCGATTCTACAGCGTTCGGCCGCTGGTTTGCGGGCGGCGTAATAGCATGCGTGCTGGAAAAGCAGCGAATCGGGAGCGAATGAAACCATTCGAACAATCATAATTTACCCGGCAAGGGCCACCATTTCCCATGCTCACGTGAGCAAAGGATACACAAATCTATCGTCAAATCTATTATCAATGCGCATAACAGATTCGATCGGGCCCTTTTTGATACTTTCTCTCGCGGGTAGGCATAATGTTTTTAAACGACTTCATTGCGACTACACCGTGGA
>JXXA01009966.1:0-14828 GCA_000956255.1 Anopheles punctulatus | reverse complement strand
ACAATGATGCCGAACATGATTCCCGTCGGTGGTTTGCAAATTCAGGCGCCGAAACCACTTCCGGACGACTTGCGTCGCGTGGTCGACGGTGCCAAGAACGGATTTATCCTATTCTCGCTTGGAAGTAATGCACGCAGCGATAGTCTCGGACCGGACCGTGTACGGAACATTCTGATGGCGATGGAGCGGCTGCCTCAGTATCAGTTCCTCTGGAAGTTCGAGTCCGACGAGTCGAAGCTTCCAATGGCGGTACCGAAAAATGTGTACATCCGGGCGTGGATGCCACAGAACGATCTGCTGGCACATCCTAACATAAAGCTCTTCATCACGCACAGTGGACTGTTGAGCACGCAGGAAGCAATCTGGCACGGTGTCCCGATCATTGGATTCCCACTGTTTGCCGACCAGTTCCGGAACATTAATTACGGTGTTGAAATAGGCATCGGAAAGCGACTTTCGATACAGCACTTCCAGGCCGATGAGCTGGTGCAAACGGTGAAAGAGATCCTGGGAAACGCTAAGTATAGCCAGCGGATGAAGCAGGTGTCCCGGTTGTTCCGTGATCAGCCGGAAACTCCACTGGAGCGAGCGGTCTGGTGGTGTGAGTGGGTGCTACGAAATCCGGACACCGATCTGCTACAGTCCCGTGCAGTGAATATGAGCTGGTTTAGGAAATATTCCTACGATGTTATAGCGTTCGTACTGGGTGTTGTTCTAGTTCTGGGTGTGTTTGCTTGGAAAGTGGCACTTATTGCGAAGAGAAGCTTCTTGGATGGTAGTAAAAAATCAAAGACTGAATAGAAGGGGGACGATTCGAATGCACTGCACGCACGCTAACCATCCTTTCGAGTTACGGTTGAAATGTGAAGATCTAATAAACTATTAAGTACCTCGTGTAGAGATAAAACGACACATTCTGGTTCGGACATCGTTTGACCGTTTCGAAGCACTTGAGAAAGTTCCAGTCGACACCGGCTGCCGATTGCAGACCAAACGTGACAGCAAGCAAACTTAACCACCGAAACATCACTTCCAAATCTGCGTTGCCAAAACGATGACGCTCGGTTCTTACACGCAAACGTGCATTGCTTCTTTGCCCGCCAGAACTGAATATCACACACGATCGTTCGCACAATTGCCGCGGGAAGGTGCAAGCATTCTAAAAGCGCGAAATTTCTCTTTTACCACTTTTATACGCCGATTCGATCGGGCGCGCGTTGGCGGTTCGAACGGCGGCTTATCGGACAACACGTTCCGGGTGGCAATTATTCACCCGTTCGGTTTATCGTTTGTGTTCTAGAGGTTAAAAAAAAACCGCGACAAAGAAACAGCAAGACCGGGTTGTGAGTTCGCATCGAATGTTATGTGTGCCGCATCGAACCGATTGGCTCCAACTGGTGGATGCAATTTTCGCCAGAGTGCATTCTTGCGGCAGGTTTGCGACGAGACCGTGCCACCGTTCATCCTTTCTTAATGGTGTTGGTGGTATCGCTTTTTTTTTTAATTTTGGTTGGTAGAAGATTCTTTTGCTACGCCTTTTCGGCGTATTTGTTGACCTTAATCGAGCTTTTATGCAAATATGAAGGTACCCCCACAGTGCGGTGTACTGCTGCGTCTTGTTTCGCTCTGTCTCCTGAATCTTACTATGCAGCGCGATAAGATGGGTGTTATCGGTGCATGCACAATATCATTATGATTAAGTTTAATTATGATGTCTATGTCAAGGTGGTTACGGTGGACCCTAACACCTAACAGTCAGTGATGTAATTAGCTGATGATTTAAGAACAGAGGATGTGCCGATTCCAACAGGCTAATGATGGCGATGCAGAACAGGGTCATGAACCTGAGCTTGTGTTCGGAGGACAGTGTATTGATCACATCATTGTGCACGTCGTCACGCATCACATAACTATTAACATCAAATGGCCGTAACAAAATAAAAATAATAATTAGCAACCCCACATTGTGTGAAACAATGTGAATCTTAGAAAAAATAAAACTTGCCTATTTAAAGATAGGCGACTGTTTCTGGAGGAAGCGAACGTGTAGCGAGTGTATGTAGGTACAGTGTTTATCGCAAAACAAAACACTAGTAGCAGCTCATTAGCAGCTCAAAGGCCTTAAAATCACCTCACCTAAGAGAACGACAACGAAGCAAGCGCATTCAGTGTACAACACCATTCTACCGGTTCCATCGGAAACCGATAAGCGTTCTGGTGCTCGTTATGTTGCGAGGAAATTAAATTAACATAAATAAATAAGTTACACAGCGTTAATTAAACAAGCATTAAGGGCAGTTTAAATCACATAACGAAGGTAATGAAAGTTAAGATAGAAACCTAGCTCGGTGCCAATCGTCACCGGGAAGATGGGCGTGTGCTTCAGCGTAACAACTGACGTGAGACAGGAAGTGGCTAATAAGCTAATGATTTGTTTTTTATTTACTTCCAACTACCTGGAATTATAAGATAAGCAACTTACTACCAACTTATTTACAAGTTATTGAAGGTATTTTATCAGTTTTCGGAAGCGAACGCTCGGTCTGCATGTAGGAAATTGAAGTATTCTAGTTTCGAATGTATTGGGTGTGGGCTTACAATATCGATACAAACAAGTATTACATTCTATAAATGTCATATGAAATATATTTACGACCTATCTTACCATTAGAACATAGAACACATTTAGACCTGCACAAGCTACAAACAATAGGGACGATTACTTCCCCACTTTCATTGTCCAAACACAATAACATTCCGTCGTACACAATGCAAAAACATACAGGGACACAAGATAAAAAGTGGAATATATCCAATATTTTCCCTAACCAGTTAAAAACAAATCTATAATAGAATCGTGTTTTGTTAAAATCAAATAAAATCAGTGTTGTTGTTTGTTTCATTGCGCCTTCAACTGAACATAAAATCCCACTTTTTCATACATAAATCTTCCTCATAAACTGGAGTCCTTGCTAGGGGGTGGCTTTATCGACTTGTTTAACGCACTCCGCACGTCACAGTTTAAAACAAAAAAAAACGTTTATTTTATTTCTTGCACATTGCTTGCACAGACTGATCGGTTAAGACATTATCCTGTGAAGATAGAAAAAAAATACTGATCATACTTTTACAAACTATATCTATGCATCTTACCATCGAATCTGTTTCTAAAGCGAACGTAGTCTAAGAAGTGCGACCGTACTCCTGTTGGATGCTCTGGCAGGACTTTTCCACCTCCATGATCTGCCGCTCGAGGGGATCGAACACTTTCTGCAGCGTGCTGGCGTTCATGCTCTTCTTGCTGAGCAGTTCCTCAGCACGCGCCAACGCTTTCATACCCTTGGCTATTACGTCATCGTACAGATCCTTTTCGTATCGCCGTTTCCCGTTCGCTACCTTCGCCCGTTTCAATCCACCCCCGTCATTACGGAAGCTACCGGTGAAACTGATATCACTGTAGCTACCGGCACTGATGATGCTGGTACTGTTGCTGGATTCATTCATGCTCGAGTTCTCCATCAGGTCCTGGTGCGTTCGCTTCCGATCCGATAGGATGCTCCATTGCGAGACCTCTTCGCTTGCAGTGGAGCGACGTGAGGTAGACGCTTCAGCAGATCGTTGCTCATTTTGCTGGAACTGTAGCAGCTGTTCTCCCCACCAGTCCGTTTCAGTGTGGCGCAAGAAATCACAGCGCCGATAGAACGCTTCTAGTGGCAGATCTTCGGCGCGCGTCAACGCCACTCGCAGAATCGTCTCGGAAACCAGTGTCAGCAGAGGCACCCAATAGCAACGACGCTCATCGGGTCCTCTGGATTCCTGTTCGTACACAAATCCACCCAGCTGTGTGACAATACCCTGCACAAACTGCTGCGTAAGTTTGTCCATCTCGCGGGATTCTCTCTCCTCCGAAAGCATCTGGTAGCCCTGCAAATAGTTGCCCAACTCCGCGCGCAGTTCAGAAACATCGGTAGAGATTCCTTGATTGGCCACCATGTGCGCGGTGTAGTCGATAGCATTTTGCAGCGTGTCGGGCAGTGGACGAATCACGATCGATTTCAGCAGCTGCCGTACCCGGTCTCTACGCTGAGAACTGTGCCAGTCGGGTGGGAAATAAGCTTCCGGTAGGGGCAACACGTTGTTCGACGTCTTGGACAGTTCGGAAGCGCTACGCAGTTTGCCGAACTCTTCGGGCAGCCGAACGAAACGCTTCAGATCTTGAGTTAGCATCGCACACACCTGCCCGATGCCAGTGTTGTACAGTTCAACGACAGCGTTCGCATTCTGCCCGACCGCGATCGTTTCGTCTGATTTACGGCAAGCTTTATCCAAACGGAACCACAGCTCCGATCCGACGCAGCGCTCGAGTAGATCGACCAATGGACGCATTTCAAGCCGATCTTCGTAGCGCGGCGAATCGAATTGAAGGTGAGCTCGGTAGCAGTTCGCAAGGTAGGCAACGGCCGCTCGTAGCGTCCCGTTCTCGGTCGCTTTACTCCAAACAAACACTTTCCATCGTCTTGTCCTTTCCGCGGTCAATCCAAGCTGGCGTTCCAGTTCGTCGTCAAATGCCGTCTGAACCGCACCGTTTGGATTGTAGAGAATGATCGCAATCGCTGGCCGAAGATAGCCCGTCTTTGTCAGAATGTTGCTTAAACGAGCACGAGCGTCTTCTATTCGACAGTCAGCGTTCAGTATGAACAGCAGTCCATCGGTTAGGTTGCAAGCGCGCACACTTTCGGTGTCTTTTTCACTGGCTGCCGCTTTCCCGCGCACCAGCCTCATGCAGATGGCCCGTTCGCCCTGAGTGATCTCGTTCACTCCGTTTGCTTTTCGTGCGAGTATTTGCTTTCCTTGCTTCGTTGGTGGTGGTCGCGTTGCTAGATAAAAGTATGGACTAGCTTTTTGGACGCCTGTATCGTCTTTTCGAAAGGAGCAGCACTCCAACCAACGATTGACGAAGCTCGGAAAGCCAGGTGAACCTTCCTCACCCTCAACCGGTACCGAAATCGCTAGCTTCCAGTAGATCGGCTCGGCAATCCCCAGTAAAGAGGATCGCTCCTGTCGCACCAGCTGATGCAGGGTAGCTTCCAGCGGTACGAACGGATCGATCAGCTGACGCTCCGGGAAAGCATCGAATAGATACACCTCCCTCCGTACGGATTGATCCCGAAGCACTTCTTTTGCGTTACGCTTCGTGTCGGCAAGCTGGGCGGTTAAGAACGGGCGCAACTGATCGCAGCTAGGCAAATCGTCCATCAGCACGCATCCGTTGACGAACGAAGGTGGTACGGTGCGGAGCAGCCGACGCCATCTCGTCGCTCGCTGAGCGTTTCGGTGCCAGCGATAGAAATATTTTTTACTCAGCTTTTTCTCCCGAGTCATCCTAATGCGCTCCATTCGCTCGAGCTCCTGCTTGGCCACGATAGCAATCCGTTCGGTGAACAGTTCGTCAGCGAGCTTATCAAACAGCTCTACCGGATAGCGCTGCAGGTGTTTATGGCGTGCCACCGCCTGTTCGGCCCGTTCCGGAACCATCTCTTGCACGACGGAATCGAGCAACTGTTCCAACTGTAGCGTACTGGCACGTTCGATCATTTGCTTTCGCTCCTCTTGCTGCTTCCTTTGCTGCTCACGTTGCTGTTCCTGTTGCAAGAGCTGTAGCTTTTGCTCCTGTTCCCGATTGCCATTCTCGATAGCTTTGCTGGCAAGTTGTTCCTTTGCGATCGGTGCGATACTGTTCGATAGATTGTTTTCTTTGTTTTCTTTAATTGATGGTGGCTGAAAAAAGCCTCCAGCTAGCAAAGGTGTACTCGAGCTCGTTAGCGGAACTTTTCCTGCGATCGTTGAAGCTGTTCCACCGAACCCGGCAACCGATCCGAAAAGGGTCGACCGACCCGAGCTCGGGAAAAACGACGGTGTCGATACTGCAAACGGTGCCGGAGGAGGCAGAGAAGGGGGAGCAGGTTTGCTCGGGGCGAATGCGTCCTTCGCAGCGCCGAAAAACGTACGCTTCTTTCCGGGGGCTGTGATTGATTCATTCGTTGGTGGGCTAGAGTATTTCATCGTCACACTGTCTCCTAGGTCGAGAGTGGCGTTGGTGCGGAACGCCGAACTCGGCACGGACGCGAATAGGTTTCCCCCGCTTGGTAGCGTAGCCGTGGAGTTGGATGAAAATGCACCAAAAAGCTTGCTACTACCAACTGCAGGCGGCGCCGAGGAAGAATTGCTCAATGGCGTGACCATGCCGAACAGATTACTGCCGAATGGGGACGAAAACGTTGGTGTAGGAACAACTGACGCCGGTTTCGATACAGGCATTTCAAAAGTTGGTGCTTTTAAGCCGATCGATCCACTCGTCGAACCGAACGATGGAAGATTTTGGGTCACAAACGGCGCAGGAGGTCCTGGAGGGGCTGGAGGCGCAGGAGGCGCTAGCTTCGGAGGTTCGGGTGTGCGGGCACGCGGAGACAGACGAGGTACCACGGTCGTCGGTGATGGTACTTTAAACACACGCTCATCCGAAAAAGTTGCTTCGCTTCTCGCACCAAAATCGATACAGTCTGCTTTGTCTTCTTCCATTGCTGCCTCTTGCTGCTGCTGCGGCTGCTGTTGCAGACCTGCGTCCTTTATCGACGTCGGTGGCTGGGATGCATTCGCTTCACTCTCCGCTGTATCTTTGCGTTTCGCATAAATCTCCTGCAGTACTTTCTCCTTCAGGCACCCATTGCTATCAAAGCTATCTTTGGGCTGATGTGTGATTGTAAACTGTTCGCCCCATCGCTCCAGCGAGCGTCCACAGATGGCTTCCCCAACGGACACGCGGCGTTTACTTTCCACCAATCGCACGGCGCGTGAATTCGCAAACGGGAACTCGGGTTGATAGAGGCCCGGTTGCTTTGGCTCGAACAACACCATCCCGGTCGCTCGATCGACCCCGATACCGTAGTGGTCGAAGAACGCTTCCGCCTCATCTGCGTCCTCGAACGCGAGAATGTGCGTCAGATACTCCAGGGAGAAGCTCGTGGTCGCGCGAACAGCGTACGCCTTGCGCAGTATGTCCAACGCTTTCTGGCGCACCTGGGTAAAGTATCGCAGCAGGATGCACGCGTTCATGTAAGTCGTTGTGCGGACAAGCTGGAAAAAGCGCACGAAGTTGTTTTCCTCCAGCGTAAAGTACACGGATAGTGCGAATTGGATTTCGCGCGAGTGAATGATCGCCTCCGGCAGTTGCCTTAATTCCCACAAGAAGTTTCCATCGTTCAAGTACAGCAGCACCATGTAGGCTCGAAATTCAGCCTCCGCCGGACAACGCTGCCCTCGCTGGGCGAGATCGGTGTACATGTACTTGAGCGTTTGCAGACACTTGGTCATATTTTCCGTGTTGATCTTCTGATCGAAAACCGACGGATCCTCGGAAACGAGACGCGCCGCACAGTGGATGTGGAAGCGTGTACACTGTTCCACCAGCTCTACGACTGCCGGCGAACAGAGATCCTGTTGGGTTATGTCCTTCCGGACACCCCTCGTTCGATCCCAGATGTAGTGGAACCAATCGCTTACGTTTCCTCCACCCTCGGTCTCATCCGTATCACACAGGTCGGCCAAGTTTTTCAGCAGGAAATGCATCGTGCGCCCGAGCGCCTCCTGTGAGCGTAATTCATGCGGCAACGGAAGCTCCTGGTCGGCGGAACTGCGTGAATACTGTTTGATGGCTTTCACGTGATCTATTTGGGCACTAGTTCCGGTTCCACCGCTCGGATGTCTTTCGTACGACGGTACCATACACTTCCACTCACGCAGGTAGCGCTCCTTCTCCGGGCACATGTCCGGACACGTTCCCTCGATGTTTTTCGCCTTCCGTATGTCGGTCGTACGTTCCGTCGTAAGACGAATATAGCGATCCTTCGCCTCAAGCACCCGATAGCGCTCCTCGGCCGTAGATGCCGGCTTGCGTGCCAACAGTTCCAGCTCAGCACGAGCTTGACCAACTCTTGGGTCCACCTCGAGCCGCGCAGATACTGGAGGTATGTAGAGTTTAGGTGCATTCGGTCGAACATTGGCCTGGGGCGGCGCGATACGCTGTTCCGAGGTCTTATAATAGCCAAGAAAATCTATCAAGAGAGATAGAGAGTGAGAAAGCAAACGATTGAGAAAGGTAAGTTGATGCAATCCATACGCCTGAGATACGCGTCACACTTACTTGTCGAAGGTGACCGTGCATTATCGATGGCTTCCAGTTCCATCTGCACTTCGGTGTCGAGAAAAGATCCACCTGCTTTAGCGTTCTCCCCAACCGCCTGAGGTTTGGTATCCGTCCAGAAGATGCTGAACGCGACGTTCTTAAACTGGCCACCTTTCTCAAGGGCAAGCTGTGCCGCTTCCGGATGTTCATACTCCACCGTGCAGGATAACCGATTCGGGCGTAAAATGAATCGTTTGATTTTACCGAACTGACTGAAGTGCGTCTTTGCCACCAGTTTATCCAGAAACAGCTCCGGTATGTTCTCGCAGCTGCAACAGCAAACACGGTGCGGAAAGAAAGTATGGATAAAAAATGCACCTTCCACTCGGGCGCTTTGACGCCTATCTTGCGACAAGCGTGTACGCTCACCTGATAGAAGTACGTTCTTCACAAATACCGTTCGTAGCCATTATTGATTTGACCGCTCAGCATAACCCGCCACACGCACAGAATATTTTACAATTTCACTAAATATGCGTTTTAAGTTACTAAACTTGTGCTGTGGGGGTCCGCCGGCTTGCAATGTTTTTGTTTCTCCTTCGATGACAGCCGTAAACCAACACATTCTTGACATGTGGGCGCCAGGATAGTCAGCAGCTTCGAAAGCGAATACTATTTTCAAACAAGGTATTTTTTTATTCATCGTCTTTTTGAAAAACGAATTGCGTGATTTAGGTTGTTTTTTTTATATATTTTGCTAAGAATTGTTGTGTTCTCTTTTTTCTTGTTTTTATCTTTCGAAGTTTAATTTTCGAAAACACGTCTATGCCCTACAAAGAATTGACAGCTAGTTGTTTGTCAACGGGTATGCGCGGAAAGCTGAAATGGGGGGAGGAGAACAAAACATGTGAGTGTGTGCGAGAGAAAAACCGCAGAAAAAATGATTGGGTTTATGTTTCTGGTGTAGTTTTGAGTATGTTTTCGTATTTTTCCTGTTTGATGGGTTTCCTGGCAGTTGTCCTTTCTCCACTTTACAAAAGAGAAAGCAAAAGAACGTATTTGAGCGTGAGATAGGGTCAAAAACATCTTCTCTTTGACCATTGTTTTGACATTCGTCTAAATTATGTCAACTTTTGCGTACCGGGTTGTTATCAATTCTGCTGTTTCAAAAATATTGGTTACATCTACTTTACACTCGTTAAGCAGAGGCTATAAACACATGAAGTGTAGCCACGAGCGAATGAAGGTTTACGTCACTCTTTGTTTGTTTTGAAAAAAAATCCACAGGTATTTTATTTTGAATTTATGTACGACATTATAAAAATAATAGAATTCGTGGGTTTCAGACAAAATTACGATTCTAAACTCAGTTTCCTCTTTACCCTTTTCAGCTAAGTTGGTCTATCTGCTTCTTCCAAATTCCTGGAGCCATTGTAGCTGAGCTGTATGATTATCAATGATAAGAATTTGTCAGCAAATTGCTCGCAATATGAGTACAGCAGACTCTGGTGCCTCGAATAAATTACGGGAACTATTCTTGAGCGGCGTAGAAGCGGTAACGCCTAAGTCATTATTTCAATCGTATCTTAGCCTGGAGCACAATATTCAGAAAAGCTTCACTAACGATCGTAAACGCTACCATGTAGTTGGTTTTGGAAAAGCCGTACTGGGAATGGCAGTGCAGGTGGAAAAACTGCTTGGTCCACGGCTCTGTAGTGGATGCATAAGCATCCCAATTGGAACCAGGGAACGATTCGCGGGAAATGCTGACTTCAACTTATCGTCAGATACCGTCCTCGAAGTGATCGAATGCGCCCATAATAATCTTCCTGATGAAACGGCCCTGATGGCTGCGAGGAAGATAAGGCATATCGCACGCACCATGACCTCTGAAGATGTCCTTTGTGTGCTGATTTCTGGAGGAGGGTCCGCGTTACTCTGTCTACCGAAACATCCCGTGACACTGGAGGAAAAATTGCGTATAATCAAATCGCTTGCTACCGCGGGTGCTGCAATCGATGAACTGAACATCGTCCGCATTGGGCTGTCCGATGTCAAAGGAGGGCAACTTGCCTTCGAAGCAGCGAATGCGTATCGTGTGTATTCGTACGTAATTTCAGACATTGTAGGTGATCCTGTACATTTGATCGCTAGTGGGCCGACCGTAGTGCCGGGCAGCGTCAATGTAAACGTAAAAGCGAAAGAGATTTTAGTTAAATACAAACTTTGGGATAGCTTGCCACCGTCTGTCGTGGAAGTAATGGCGAGATCAGCAGATAAGGAATTGAAAAGAGAGCCTGAGAATACTGATATATTTCTGTTAGGAAGTAATGAAGTAGCCGTGCAGCGCGTTGTCGAGCAAGCTCTAGGTCAACATTTAAAGTGTATCGTACTGTCTAAACGGATCGCGGGAAATGTAAATGATCTAAGTGCCATGTACGTAGAATTGGCACAAATATTGCACAATTTTAAAACGGGCGTATTGCAACACGCTCAAGTGTCAGAGAAACTGCAAGTACTCCTCACGGGCTTAGGAGTAGAAGATGTACAACGCAGCGCGTTCATTTCCAGCGTAGCTGAATGTAACCGAGAACCACTTCTGATCGTTGGAGCAGGGGAGCCAACAGTTTGCGTGTCAGGAGACGGTAAAGGCGGTCGTAATCAGGAACTAGCCCTTCGGTTTTCGTACGGCGTACGGCAGCTGCCCGACTCCGTGTGCTTCCTGTCTGCCGGTACGGATGGCATCGATGGTCCAACGGATGCTACTGGCGCTATCGGAGGTGCTTTTGTTGTGCGAGAATACGAAGATGCATACGGGCATGCGGTGTGCGGCACCTCGTTCATAGAGCGTAACGATTCGTACAGCTTCTACGAACGCCTTGGTGACGGAAAATATTTCGTAAAAACTGGCCACACCGGTACAAACGTGATGGATCTACATTTGCTGTTGATAGATGTGTAAGAAACCATTGCCCACGGCAGTGCCAATAATCCTTATCCGCTCGAAGCGTAAATACAAATACATTTTGTTTGTTTTTCCTCAATCGAAGAAGAAACACACAGTGCTTTACTTACCGATGTTTCGCTCCTGCTTCGTCTAACGCTTACCGTCTTGTATTGGCTTACATTAGTTCATTTTTTCCACAGATTATGAGTCACTCAGTAGGCAAGAAAACACCGGAAGAAGTCAACCAAACGACCGTAATTTATTGCCATCTGAGGCGCGCGCGCGCGCTTGTGTGTGTGGTGGATATGGCCTGTGAACTATTTTCTCTCTACCCATGTTCCCTGGCCCCGAGCATGTGTGTGGTGTAGGAGCAGTTCTGTTTTGTTAATGAAATAACCGCCCGAAAACCAGCATGGGGTATGGAGTCGAATTCTAGTTGGGAAGCGTTTTTCTCCTCAAAGCATGCAGTGGGGCTGGTACGGTGCTCTAGCCGTTTGCCGCTGGACCGCTGATTAAATCCACCAAAACCTCACAGCGGATGGCGTGTAGCACTTCTTGGAAATTAGCCGTACGCCAAACTAGAAGTGGATGCCTGGCTGGCTCGTGAGCTGGCTGAACGGCCGACGGTGGAGGTTTCCATTCCATGCCATCTGCTCAGTTTGACGCTCGCGGGTTGCTCAATTTACATATTTTTACTGCTTTAATCTTAAAATTATGCAAAAATATAATAATTCTCATAAAAGTTGTACATCTGTTGAAGAGGTCTGACCAGTTCTGCCGGTTGGCATATTAGGAAAGCGCGTCGCACACCGGTTGCCTGCGCCGAGCTGACTTATCACACTCCGCGACGATGAGGGCGGCGGCGGCGGCGATGATTGCGAAGATCTCGCGCACCGTCATCTGCCCACCTGCAGACCTGTGTGGGCATAGGCGGACGCCAAAATGGCTGCCAAAGCCGGTCGGTGCTCGGAGCGCGGAACCTTCCCGACCGATTCAGGATAATACCGGTGTCGTCTGCACTTTTGCGCCGCAACGCGGTGGAAGGCGGTCGGAGCAGCACTTAATGTAAATGGACCGCAGGATCAGGATGAAAAGGTTGAAGTCACTCCAACCAAACACCACTCAGCGCAACCCCGAAAGAAAGTAAATGGGTAAATCCGATGAAATATGTCCTGCTTTCCGCGGGTGTGTTTCACATGCACGCATACTGAACCCGCCGGCTCCGCCGCAGACTCCGTGGCTATTTATTTATACTTATTTTTTGTGTTGTTTCGCTTTTGTTGGTGGAGTCACGACATTAAGGTTTGTCGCTGACAGGTTTCCTTATCAATTCGGAGAACCACACGAATTGGTTCGCGGCACTGGATATCGTTCGGAGCAGTTTCAGGTTTCGGGGTTTCGAGCATACTCAGCTCTGTAGTTTTCATTGGTAGTGGGGAGTGGCGTTTGTTCGGCTGCCCAAAAGACTATATTGATTCACATTTATTTTTGTAGTTCGTTGAATATTTTTTCCTTGGGAAACGTCGCTATAATAATTGAACATTATCTGCTGAGCATCTTGAGACACTTACTATTTATTCGATCCATTGGGCTCTTCAATAGGTGTACATAAAGCTGTAAAGTACGATTTATCTCTGTTCCAGCATTTTTATCTCCCTAAACATTAGCTGTCAGAGAGGTCATCTTGAATCAACGATATAGAACAATTACGTATTATCAGGTTTAAAGCCTCTGAAAATCGTAAAATTCGATAATTATAAAAAAATTATAGTAGTAAACAAAGTATAATTAAGGTGGATGGCAGATTCAACTCTAAGTTAGGAATTTCCCCTAAATTGTTGTGTCCTCTTCCCTCTAAGCATAGCGTACAAATAAAAAAAAACACTTGAAAAAGAAAATACCTGCAACTTTAATGTCTCATTTAAATTCAATTAAAACTGCGAAAACAAAAAATAAAATTCCTTTTCTTCTTTTCGATCATTCTCTCTCAAACTCTGAAAAATCGCATTTAAATCCTGCAAAAGCGTATCTCGTAAATCTCGTGCAAATTATGTTCTCCCCCCACCGTACACCGCGCCCCGCGCTGCATTTCCTGTCGTGGCGCACTGCAGCCGCACGGAAAGCGTATCCGCAAATGCGTTAATCTCGGCCCGCGTCCCACCGACCGGCACGGTCCCCCCTTTCGCACAAACGAAGAGACAGCATGGAGCCACGTCGGCCGCCAACTGCCGCAGACTAAATGGCACTGAAACCGGGGCAAAGCGTCCGCAGCATCCGCACGGCCACACCCCACCGAACGGTCATTTCCGGTTGCGCGCGTTTAATTGGTAGTGGTCATACTCGCTGATACCGACCCCGTGCGGCGATAATTCTAATGTGGGAAGCGAACGATGCCCGAAAAGGGTTCAGGTATGTGATGGCAGCATGGCCTGCTGTGTGATTTACCTCCCGATTCGCCAGTACGAACGGCCAGTCCGGGCGTCTCGGTTCCGTTACGGCGGGCGTCGAAATTCCTATGCGGCAGAAAAAGAAAAAGAAGAAGAAGAAGAAGAAGAGGAAAAAGACACCGCGTAATTGCCTTCTGCTGCCTTCCCCTGAAACTCGGGATACGCTAATTGAAGCAAACTCATCTAGCAAACTAATAAATTGAATAATCTTACCCCCTCTAGGCTGACCGAGGGCATGGGGACTGGCTCTAGACGCTCTAGCGCTGGATCGTGTGGCATCGTGGCAAATGCCGCGGCTAGACCAAAAAATCTAGCCAACTCGTATCACTTGCGTCGTCGGGGTCGCGCATCGTGACGATAAAAAAAAAACCTACGACGACAACGACGGCGACGAAAATGCACCGCACCGTTTCCGCCCTGTTCGGGCCTTTTCAGCGCAGAATGCAATTATCAGCGATCGTTACTCATTGTGGCTAATTGCTGCAAGCATTCTTCGGCCGCACCGTCGGAGCGGCGTACAGCCAACGGTACTTGGTCGGAGGGCGCGAGGAAGCCACGGGCCGAGTGGAAGAAAACGAAACACAATGCTTTACGCCGCCAAGCACCGAGGGCAGATCGCACGCAGATGGACGGTTCGAGGTGAATTTCGACGACGACGTTGTGTCTGGCACCGATGGCGAAGTGCCGTCGGATTTTAGCGTGTTTTTGAAAAGGCTTAAACTTCTCCCATTTGCACCACCCGATGCGGCAGGAACCAGCATGGTTAAAAGGTTTTTTTTTATTTTTTAAATTAACAGACACAAATTTGACATCAAATGTTTCTTTCTTTCGTTCGAATCATCAGTTGTTTTTTTTATTTGTACATTTTACTACCGCAAACTAGTTTGGCTGTTGTGTCAGGCATCGCTGCTCATGCATGGCTATGAGTTAAAAACTCGTTTCTCTGTACCGGGATGAACACTGGGGTCTCCCATTTCCGTGCTATTAATGAGCGCGTTACAACGTTCCAATAAAATGACGCAAATTTTACAACGAATTTGTCTTATTGTGTGCTGACGTCAACGTAGGCTGTGGTGACAAAACCTCCCCTGCGCTAGATTACTTCTTTATGCGACCTGAAAAAAGAAAAAAAAACGCGGTTGCTTGGACCGCGCTTGACATTTTCAAATCGAGTCCGCTTTTACACGCAGGGCCAGAAACCGGAAAGTATTGGTGTGCTCATTAATGTTCATTAAAGCAGAATTCTTCGGCG
>JXXA01009960.1:0-17421 GCA_000956255.1 Anopheles punctulatus | reverse complement strand
CACGGCAGGAAGTTCGCGTCGTCGAAGCTGTCGCGAGCGATGGCTAATATCCGACGACGACGATGACGATCCGCTGAGCTCGACATGCGCCGTGGCGCTTTTGCACGATCTTCCGATCTTCCGAAATCAACGCGAACCACGCGCGCTTGCACTCGATCGCACCTAGGCACATCAATCAGAGCAGCCCGGTGGGAAGTTCCGCCGGCATTCACCCCAGGTTCCGGTTCCATTCCATTCCGCAGCCTGATACTCGGATTTATGGCCATCCAGCAGCACCCGCAAACACCCTTTTCAAGTACAATAGCACGTGCCCCCGGGAGCATTCTTACGCCGCACCCGACGCGTACGGGACGCCCCATGATCTTGTTCGAACAACGACTACACGCGGAGCCATTAGCGATCAGCTTGACAGATTGATTGCTGCTAATGTCACAGCGCAGCGACCGACTCCGTGTGCCGGATTTGCATACTCTGCGCGCGGATTAAGAATAGCGACAGTTACATTCCATACACCCGCCAGAATGTAGTCTTTGGAGTCTACTCGGGTCGGAAGGTGAACTTTCCAACGATCGAAAGCGGTGCGAAACAGGTTTCCGTCGGACGGGTGGCTCAGAAATGCGCACCTTAGTTCGAGCGATTTTTGGAGAACAAATTCCGACGTCCGTTGGATCCGGTTCATTTTTACATTTGTCTCTGCTAAATCGCTACGTCCAACTTCCATTTCATAACCCGGCGTTGTGTGAATGTGCTAGCTAGTTGATCACGTTATGAAGCTTACGTAACTGTATGAAAGCGTCAATCGCGTTCTTAATCCACTAAGAACGGTGGCATACATCACAATATCGTCGCACGCTGTGATTGCACTGATAACCTGCTTCACTGTTCACCTGCACCTCCAATCAATCGGGTCGTCGTGGTTGTAAAGATAAACGTTGTCATAGACGCCGTCAATGCCTGATTTTGTTTAAAGGCCTCGAGTATGCCGATGAATTAGAACGCAAGCACATCGTCCCGTCGCGCCCAATCGAACCCGTTGTTGGCGTATAAATTGTGCCCAGCACTCTCTCCGTTATCAAAGATTGTTATCGACACCGGGCGGGATTAATGGCACGCAAACAAATCGCACTGCACAGGGATCTGACGCCCTTCAGTGATCTATCCGCGATAACCTGCCGCCATGTTGCGCGGATCTCACGTGGCGCACAGCGATGGCCGAGTTTGGTCGATTGGATGACCTAACGTTCGAGCATTCAGAACAACGCCACGACAATAGGTCGAACCGATTGCACGCCTCATCACGGCCCCGGGCGGGCGGCACGTACTTTAGGTCTCCGTTTGCCGCTGCCACAGGAATGCAAGGTGGTCACGTCCCACCGGGGGTTCGGTTTTATAGCCGGTTTATACTTCCGGTCGCGTTCCGCCCACACCACCCCAACCGGTGATGAATAAATTTGGTCACACTGTTTTCGGCGTTCCGGAGTCGATGCGATGCCGTAATGGCCTTTTAACCTCGGCTCGGTTCGGGAGACCATTGTTTGAGCGAAAGCTCCTTCGGAGGGCACACGCGCAAGTTCAAGGGAGTGTACCAAATATGTGCGTATAAGCATAGGAACTGTGCGATCACGATTACAGCCACGAATCGATCAAAGTATCCAGTTACTGAGGGGTAATGTCTTGGGAGCTAGTATGTCTGACCGCAATGGGTGGAGATATTTTTTTTTAGAAAGGTTTCGTATGTTTGTTGCTTCACACTACATTAATAAGTGTCTTTCTAGTAAGGATCTCCTAGGATCTACGAGCTCTATCATCAAAAACAAAGCATAGAAATTCGGTCAGGAATAAAAAGATCGTGGATTGTTTAGAAAGTAGGCGATTTAAAACCGACTGTCTTGTAGATTCGTATCGTTTTATTTGATACATTGAAAAAATAACTTAACTGAATAACGCAATAACTGAACAAAAACTCCAACTTTACTGTCAAAGCAACATCCATTGACCTTTTTAAAGTCACAGTTTTGGTTGGCAAGTTACGCTTCAATATTGAAGTTCGCTTCAATATTTCTCTATCCCACGATACAGAATACAATTCGGTGGATCATTTGTGCTTTTTCGCCTTTGAACCTAAACCGAAACGACCAGCCAAAACGTCGTGGACTCCAAACAAGGGTGAAGCCCGCTATTTGAGCTGGTTTTGCGATAAAGAGCCTTATAAGTTTTGAGTCCGTCGAGTTGTTTGAAGTTAGCTATCCCATTGATTACAATTTCTATTGCTGAAAGTACTTGGAACTTTTCTGTTGTACGATTCTGGACCGATAAATCATCAGAAATTAAAGTTCCAAATAATAGTTCTAGTGGTTTGAAGCAACCCCGATTGTAGTGCTGACGAATTATGATCATTTTTTGGAACATTCAATCAAACATTTTTCAGCCACCAATTATGCCTAGGACAAATTTTGACAGCTTTTGTAATTGGTTTTCGTATCGTCTCACTCAAAAATAGTACCAATTGTGGATAGAATGTAAAGAAAAAATGAAGAGATATATATGTTGCATGTTTGTCCAATCAGAATGTTTGTATCGTCCAAATTAGGTTTCAAATTTCAAGGTGATTCCATTTCTAAGCTTTTAGTGCAAACTAACCCCTCGGTGAGTATGTAGCGAACTCCTTTCGCTAGGGTTAGGTCTTATCTTAACTGCATCGCACTCGCATTGCTTCCAATGCGAACGGAACAAGCACACAAAGCTGCTACAATCTCGCCGATCGCCGGATGTCCGATGACCTACATGCATTCTCGTCCTTACGCGATAGTGCCCAGCAAATCCCTCCGGCTTAGGTGGTATATTAGTATGCAAAACAGCGTATCACTCTGGTGTTGTTGCCGGCAGTGTACGGAAGGGCGTGCGTACGGCCCCGTCATCGATTATCGCTCATCAGGACACTCAAGGGCATCACTGGCCGAGGGTGACCATCGAGTCACGTTTACGAAACCGAAACACTCCACCATCGGTACACTTGACCGATCCTAGAACCTCGCGGTCAAGTGTGGACGATGACTGGCCAATAATGTTTCGAGACCCATGGCCGGTGGCGTATGTTTCAAATCTACACCGTTCGAAAGCCAGACTGGAGGGCGAGTTCTTGCGATGCGTTATCGTACACACTTGACACACCGTGTTCTCCCGATAGATTGTGGATTTGTTTGCTATTTGATTCCGGCTACATACTCTCGGCATCCTGGATGACCTGATAACGTGACGTTCTGGTGACTCTCGAGTCGGTGGCGATGTTTTTATCGATGTCCACCAACGACACCGCGAGCGGACGGCGAAGTGATGCAATAGACCACTGGAGCAGCGTTCGAATTCGGTTAGTCGATCGAGAATCTAGGCCAACGACAGATATAGCAGGTTTTTGGTGAAGCAGCAGCAGCAGTGCAAGAATGGCGAAGAATCGAAAAGATGAAGGTACTTAGCACATTCTCTTTGGTGGGATGTTACTTCACGCGCGGTTAATGAGTTTTGCGTTTCAAACAGAAAATAATCAACGAACAACAAAAAAGAAAAACATCCGATTTCATACACTTGCCGTGAGTAGTGCCGCGAATGGTACGAGACCGTACGGGAACAAAAAGCCGGAAACGGAAGCAATCGTGATGAGAGTGAAAAATAAAAACATTGTCATTGTCTCCTGGGTGTGGGTGAAACTAATAAAATGAACCGTAGTATAACGAACTGGGAAAAGATAGAGAGAAAAAAAAACAGTGTCCACCAGCGAGCCATGCGTAATGTTTGGCTTAAAGCGCAATCAGGCTTGTTTTCGTGTGCGCGTTGGGTTCTAGCGATTGTGGCGATTAAAACCCGACCGATCAGTCTGACCGACTGGCTCTCTCGCTCTCTTTCTATCGCATCCAGCGATGCGGTGTGTCGCGATTGATAAGCGCGAAGGATACGAGCTTTTAATGATATCAGAAAGGTGTGTCCGCGTCCGCGGGCTATGCGCGATCATGTTTGCATTGAAAAAAGTGTCGAGAAAATTTTGATTAAATTTACTCCCACTGAGCCCCCGTTTGCAAAGGAAGTCCTTCGGATTGCGCCCGTCTGTGTGAGTGTGCGTGTGTGTTGTGGTGGATTTTTATCACCTGGCTGGTTTGTGTGTGTGTGTGTGTGAATGAATATTTTATGTGTTTAATTTTTCTTAAAAGCACGATGCTTAGCGCTAATTTTCAACACCAATTTATACACTCATGGCCTTTGTGATACATTGATACATTGTATCGTTGTAACGAATGGGTGAAAACAACAAACTCTCCGCGTACGTCGAACACCCGGAGGGCAAATGCAACGCTCCGGATGCAACTCTCGGCGTGATAAGCAGCAAACCCGATGATGGTGTAAGCGAACAGTTGTTGAGCACGTGCTTTTTCGCGCTACCATACACACGCATGGTCAACGCGTTTGCTCTCGGTTTGGTCAACGCGTTTTGGTTTCGGTGAGCTGTGTTAACCCTTTGCACACGCGGTACACAGCCTTGGGAAAACGTTTGCAATACAGGTTTAATCTAGTTTTTGTAAAAATACCCTTTACAGAACCCTTTACGAGAGAACCCTTTACAGAAAAAAATACTATTCCAAATAAAAGGGAAAGAATCATTTAATTGGCTCAAAGTTATGCCTAAGATAACTCGAAGCAGAATTAGAGTCCATGATGGACCCACAAAGAAAACCGAAAATCCTAACGAAATACATTTCATATAAAAACAACAATTTGTTTTTGAAATTGTGTTAGTGAATTCTCACAGTTGTTCTTGAAAATGAAAGTATAACACACAAAAAGTGGCTAATTTAATTAAGGTAGTTAGCGACACGTTCTACTCCAGTGATTGCCCACATCGTTGGCAGTCTTAGTTTTTCTTATTGATGGATAATATAAAGCGTTAAATATGTGAATTTTTTTAAGAGTTTTTTTAAATGAAAATTTACACGAATGTTAGGAGACCTGTAAATCGTATACAAATGATAAAATACTTATGTAGCATAATAATATTGAGCTAACTATTAGAAACGATTTTCAAACACTTTACCTCCCTATGAACTATTCACCTATAGCTGCCTAAATATACGTAAAAGTTTTATAAAAATAAGCGACGAACCCTCTTGCTGAACGAAAAAAAAATGGATCCCACTAATTCTTATATCATAAAATTCGCCACACAAAGAATCGCCCCATTTGCCGATCCCTGGCATTTGTGGAGAGCTGTGAGAGCAGTAGCAGACATTCTCTTTACTTTTTCTCTCCCGGCAAGCAGATAGGATAAACAGAGAAGGCTTAGCCGTTGTTTACTTGCCACCGCTATGAGGCAGACAGAGATGCAGTATGAGGGGGGTGATGATGGATCTGTGTGCAACAAACAAAAGCAACAGGTACACCACACACTGCGACGGTGTGCGTTAGCTATGCACACACACACACCACTCAGGCGTGCATAACAACGCTCAAACAGCTGCTGCTGTAGAATAAACACCCTCCTCCGTCCGTCCGTCCGTGTCCGTGGGCTCGTCAAAGCATACGCCACTGATTTGCTGCGCGCTGTGAATCGTTGTCGTGCACTTTTTCCAATCTTTTGCCGCGTATAATAACACCCGCAGCTGGCCAATCGTCCCTCTTTGCGGCGGCGAGATTGCAGAATCCCAGCCAGGCAGCAATCTGTGCTAGGAAGTGGTGCAGTCAGCTGCGATAGCTAGGCCGTAAATTGGATAAAATGCATCCATCGAAGACGTGAAAGTGATTATTGTGTCGTGTGACAGGCAAATGTGGTCGCGGTGATATTTCGTAGCGTTCGTTGTTGTCATCGCGTCACGATACGTGGCGTTATCGTTTTGCACGGTCCACCATATGGTTCGGTAGTGTTTATGGTGACACCCTACCCTCTACACTCATGTATTTCCCAGTGAAGAACAAAAGCAAAAGCCATGCTGCCCAATCTGCCAGCAGCTAACGCATAACGCCTCCTCGCATAACGCAAACAATCGCGGTTTGGGTTCTTAAAAAAACGGGCATAGGGTTACTTGGATTATAATTTAGTCACAAACAAACCACAGCAATGCCCTTCTGCTGTGGTTGTTGTTACCGCGACTCCTCGTCAAGATATGAATATCGCCCGATTGGTGCACCCCAGCAACGTAAAGACCTTGTTGCACTTTTCTCCGAGAACCTTGGCTAACGGTTTCACTACTTCTTTTTCCTCCTTCCCCAGCGAGTGGGTTCGGTGCGCGGCATGTCCAGACGCTGCTGCTGTTCTTCGGACTCACGGTTGCCTATGCGCTGCGCGTCAACCTTTCCGTCGCGATCGTCGCGATGGTGGATCGGCACGCGGCCAACAAAGACTACGAGGAATTCGATTGGGACGAGAAGACGAAATCGGTCATCCTGAGTAGCTTCTTCTGGGGCTACGTAGTAACGCAAATCCCGGCCGGTCAGCTGGCGCAACGATTCGGCCCGAAGGTGCTGCTCCTGCTGTCGATCGGCGTCTGCTCGGTGTTGGCCGTCCTGACTCCCTTCTGTGCGCATGTCGGCGATGCGAAGGTAAGCTCCGTGCGAGTTTCATTCGAGTTCGATTTAAAATTAATGTTCGTCGTGCGGTTTTCCGGTGTTTCTCCCAGGCGGTGGTTGGATTGCGCATCGTGCAGGGCCTTAGCCAGGGCTTTATTTTCCCCTCCACCCACACGATGCTGTCCCGGTGGGCTCCGGCTTCGGAGCGCGGACGGCTTGGAACGCTCAGCTACGCCGGCGCACAGTTCGGTACGGTGATAATGCTCGCGATTAGCGGCGTGCTTGCATCCTCCAGCATGGGATGGCCGAGCATTTTCTATATTTCCGGTGCCGTCGGTATAGTGTGGTCGGTGGTGTGGTTCTTCTACGGCAGTAACTCACCGGCCGAGTACCGGGGCATTGCGCCGGAAGAGCGTGAGTTTATCGAGAGCTCGTTCGGACCGCAAGATCACAGTAGGCGCATTGTCACGCCCTGGCTTGCGATCTTAACCTCGCCACCGATGATTGCGCTCACGATAGCGCATATGGTCCACAACTGGGGCTTCTGGACGCTGCTCACCGAGATGCCGTCGTACATGAAGCAGGTGCTAAAGAAGGACATCAAGAAGAACGCACTGCTCTCCTCGCTGCCGTACCTGGTGATGTGGATCCTAAGCTTCGTGTTCAGCCCCTTGTCAGATTTCCTAACCAACCGGCAGTACTTGTCGCGCGTGGCCAGCCGCAAGCTGTTCAACACGATCGGTCTCTGGGTGCCGATGGCGGCACTGCTCGGGCTTGCCTTCGTGCCGAAGGGTGGATCGGATCTCGCCATCGTGCTGCTAACGCTGGCGGTCGGTATCAATTCCGCAACGTACTTGGGCTTCCAGGTGAACCATTTAGACCTCGCCCCGAATCATGCCGGCACGATGATGGGCATCACGAACTGTGCCGCCAACATTATGTCCATCATCGCACCGCTCATCGTCGGCGAGGTGGTAACGGATGCGGTAAGTACCCGACGACATCAGGAAACGCACAGTGAATAACTGAAACACATTCTTCTCTCTAGAGCGATCCAATTCAATGGCGCTG
The DNA here is from genome assembly GCA_000956255.1 of Anopheles punctulatus. Lineage (NCBI taxonomy): Eukaryota > Metazoa > Arthropoda > Insecta > Diptera > Culicidae > Anopheles > Anopheles punctulatus. The sequence goes on along the minus strand of JXXA01009960.1, from coordinate 9,801 downwards.
GGTGTTCTACATTGCCGCCGGGTTTTACTTCTTTGGCAATCTTGTCTTCATCATCTTCGGCAAGGCTGATATTCAGCCGTGGAACGAATCGGAATCGCCCGTTCCAAGCGCCATCTCCAATGCGAACGGTAAGCCAGAATTGTGATCTCAAGCTTAACAGAGTGTTTTGCGCCGTTATTGTAACGCACTTCATCCCCCCTTGCAGACGCCCAGACGGCACGGAACGCGAACAACACAACAGGTCACAATGAAAACCACAGCGATTAGAGCGTTATGCATTCGGAAACGCGAATACGGTCCCTAGTCCAAACAATCCACCGCCCAATGAATCAAACCGAGGGTGGGAACTGCGATACAGGAACAAAATTCGGGAAAGGGCGTGATATATTTAAAGCAAACGGGGTGAATTTTCTTGTTGTAGTCATATCAGCTAGATTTTAAGGAATTTACCGGCCAAAATTTGGACAGGAAGAAAGGTTCTTTCTGCGTATGTGACAGAAACAGTGTAAGCAAAGGCCTTTCGTTGGCGCTATGTGGCTGTTTTGTAGGAGAAATACGACAGTGCCGTAGAAAGATTGGCTATATTTATAAATCGTTATGATAATAAAAAAAAACAGCAGAATGCAACCAATGTAAGTGCATTTGTAGGAATTGAGCTCGTGTTCGAATGAAATGCACATGAGATCATCAGCGTTAGCCTTCGGTCGATCACCGGAGCTAACCGTTTTTATAGCAACTTTTTGTTCACTTTCCGACCCACTTTAAGAATAACGTAGATTAAATACATACTACCGATCCAGCTGACTAGTATCGTGGCTGGCAGCACGAACCCGTACGAGGCACTGTTTCCCACCGGAATCAGCACACTTATCACCGTTGGGAGATTCTGCAGACAGAGAGAGAGAAGAATAATTTGGTTTCAATTTCGCGTGCCAACATAATAACAACGGCAACAACACAAAAAAACGCACACATACATTAAACTCCATCTCATCCCACTCGCACAGCTCCGCCAGATGTAGCTTATCGTAATCCTCGATTTCCGAGCTGTCTGAACACGGCAGGGTCGCTTTGCCCACTGTTCGCAACGGATATTTGCTCGCGTGCACATTACTGCACCGCACGTACAGGGTGGGACTTTCCACTTGAATTCTTTCGAACCTACCAGAGAGTAAACAAAATTAAATCAAACAACACACCGATAACGCGACAAATGAGGCCAACTGTTCCCGCCGAACGTACTTGCGCACGGACGGATCGTGATAGCGGAAGTGGATCGGCAGCGTGATGTTGATTTCACGCCGCACCGACTCATACAGGTAGACGGTGAAGGGCTCCGCCTTGCCGGTCGGTTTCTCCACGTCCACGTACAAAGGCACGTAGCTGTTGATCTTGTGGAACCGCTTCATATCGACCAACTGGTCCGTGTTGACGTAGATCGCGGCCGGCAGCTGCTGAACGAGTAAAAGCTCGCACGACATCCGCCCGATGCCGCCGAACCGAAGGCCGTAATGAATATCACTGTGGAAAACGAATGCTTTGAGTTTGCATATTTTGTTGCAAAAGGTAGTTCTTCATTGGTTTTACCGATGGAATCCACTGTTGTGGATGGCCACATTAAGGAATGCACTCAATGCGTCCGCACGCGGAATGAAAACAACCAACGCTATCGCCGCACTTACGGTGTTAACAAGGTTGCAAATTGAAACCATTTTCACCTGAATCCTCCGGCACGAGAGCAGGACTACCAGCGCGCAATACTGATAACGAATGTAACTAAACGAGCCATCCGAACGAATAATAAGATATCGGCGAGCAATTGTTTGCTACTTCGATTGTTTTGTTTACATTCGATGCGCTATTTCTGACAGCCGGCGTTTGCTTCTGTCAAAACGTGTTCTGTCAAGGTTTTGTTTTAGCACGGGATGTTTTTTTCCATTTTGCTCAAATGATACAAATGCCGGTGCTTGCTGGTGAAACATAAGAGAGATGTATCGGATAATATTCTCTTTCTTTAATCTCTAACCAACAACCTAAGCTCAAATTATATGGTAATATCTTGAATTTTATTCCATTTCGATTGGTATTGATAGTAGTAGTACAAGCGGTACGAATCGTGAACAATAACTTAGTTGAATCAAAATCAAAACATAAGTAGAACCTGTTTATCCAGCACAATTTGACGCATCCCTATTGGCTTTTGTTACGAACAAAATGTTCATTCGGATCTTTAAAAGTATCGCACTTCACTCCTAAATGCACCGAAGAAACAATCGCCGCAGGCCCGATTAAAACTGATCCTCGCCGCGCGCATACTCGTCACGCAGTTTCGATAGCTTTGTCAGCAAATCGTCCACGGAGACCTCACCGTGCACCTTGTTGTCCCGGGTACGTACATTGACCGTTTCCGAACTTCGTTCCTTCTCTCCGACCACTGTGGGTGACAAGGGGAAAAAGAAATTATTCGATTAGATTCGAATTGTCTTCAACATTGCTTTACCACACCCCGCCACAACACCTTACCAAGAATGAAATTAAACTGTGCCAGCTGTGCGTTACGGATCTTCTTGTTCATCGTGTCGCCCGCGTCCAGATCCGCTTCCGCCATGAATCCGGCGTCGTGCAATCGCTGCCGCACCTTGTCCGCGTAATCGTCGTACGCCGGTCCGACCGGTACCACCATCACCTGCCGCGGCGACAACCAGAACGGCCACTTTCCGGCGTAGTTTTCGGTCAGAATCGCAATCATACGCTCGACGGAACCCAATACGGCACGGTGAATAATAACCGGGCGCTTCTTCTCGCCATTATCGTCGACGTAGTTCAGATTGAACCGAATCGGTAGTTGAAAGTCGAGCTGTATCGTAGCGCACTGATGGTTGCGCTTAAGCGCATCCATAATCGTGATATCGATCTTCGGTCCGTAGAACGCACCATCACCCGGATTCTCCTTCCACGGTTCACCGAACTTATCGAGCGATTCCGCCAGTGCCTTTTCCGCCTCATTCCATACCTCAATCTCGCCCAGATACTTCTCCGGCCGGGTTGAGAGCACGAGGTTGAACGTAAATCCGAACACGGTATACACGTGCCGCAGGAAATCCAAACATCCGGTAATTTCCGACCGAATTTGATCCGGCATGCAGAAAATGTGCGCATCATCCTGCTGGAAGCGGCGCACACGGGTCAGGCCAGTCAACGCGCCGGACAGCTCGTTACGGTGCAGCACACCGAAATCGGCCATACGGAGTGGCAGTTCGCGCCACGACCGGTTCCGGTGGTCAAACATCAAACAATGCCCAGGGCAATTCATCGGCTTCAGTGCGAACGTTTCCTTCTCGCTCTCGAACGAAAACATGTTCTCGGCATAGTGCTGCCAGTGGCCGGACGTCTGCCAAAGCTTCGCGTTGTAAATGTTCGGCGAGATGACCTCCTGGAAACCACGCTTCCGGTACTCGCCACGGATGAAATCCATCAGCGTGTTGTAGATGTGGGCACCCTTCGGCTGGAAGAAGCACGAACCGGGGGACAGCTCGTGGAAGAAGAACAGCTCCTGCTCCTTGCCCAGCTTGCGGTGATCACGCTTTGCCGCCTCCTCCTGGATGCGTTCCCATTCCTTCAGCTGCTTCGGATCGGGGAACGAGATGCCGTACACACGCTGCAGCGTTTCCGCGTCCGCCTTACCCTCCCAGTAGGTGGCCGAGTTTTTCACCACCTTCAGGGCCTTCACCTTGCCCGTATTTCGGACATGCGGTCCACGGCACAGATCGATCAGTGGACCGCACCGGTACACGGTGGTTGTGTCCGTTGTGACCTTCTCGTTCAGAATGCGCACCTTGAACTGGTTGTACTCGAACATGCGCAGCAGATCGGCTTTCTTCATCTCCAGCCGCTCGAACGGTTGCTTCTCCTTCACGATACGTTTCACCTCCGACTCGAGCGCACCGTAATCCTGGTTCGAAATGCCACTACCCTCAAGGAACATGTCGTAGTAGAAGCCATTCTCAATCGGTGGCCCATAGCAGAGATGGCCCCCGTAACGCTTCTCCATCGCTTCACCGAGAATGTGGGCCGAGCTGTGCCAGAAGACGGCCTGCGCTTCGGGATCGTCGAACTTGAGCAGCTGCAACTTGCAGTCGCCCTCGAGCGGACGGTCCAAATCCCACAGCTCGTTGTTGACGCGTGAGATGACGGTGTTGTCCGCCAAGCCTTGGCTTATTCCCTTCGCCACATCGTACGGGGTGGTTTGCCAGCTCAGCGCATCAACCTGCTTGCCATCCGGAAGGGTTACCTTGATGGGCTTCTTTTCTTTCTTTTCCAGCTCCTCCTTGTACTGCGCCATCAACTCATCGTAGATTTTCATGCGATGTTCGATGTACTCCGGAGCGTCCTTGAGCTCCACAGCTGCTTTGGAAGCTTGGGCATCAGAGCTTGCTGCGGGGAGTAGAAAAACGGTGCAGTATTGCATCAGGCTAGTTTCAAGTACTATTCAAGTATTATTCATTTACGATTTGTCACCCTTCCACGTACCTTTATCACCGGCGGCTGCTGCATTCTTCTGTTTCTCCTTCTTGGCCTTGCTAGCCTGTACGAGCGAGACAAAAGTAAAATTTATTATTACCGGGAAAAGCCAGATCTTGTTTGGACTTAGTGCTAAGTAAACAGTTAAATAAAATAGCTTCTATTATGCTCTCCCGGATGACGTTATTCAAACCCACCCCATGGACTGCCCCGTGCACAAATGAGAGGTTATGTCACTCTCGTGTGTAAGCAAAATAATAAAAAAAAAACATAACATGCATGATCTACCACACCGTGTCGCTGATACGGTTGCTAGGAAACACGAAATAAATCGAAACTAAAACGTACAACGTTGTCTCGCTTTCCCTACTCCCTGAACGAACCAGTGTTGCAAAAAGACGATTCTGCTGCCGGGGACTCTGATTGCCCAGCGTTGGTTGTGCCAATCGGTGCAGTTGCCGTAACATTAACCATTCCCTGCTACCACATCCTCGGTACGCATGCTTTCCACCAGCCACCGCCACACACCGGCGAACGAAAACTCCAACCGTTTGCTGCATTATGTTATGCGAGCTTCAGTTCGCTTTTACTGCATTTACGAGATCAATTTACGATTTCAATGCACTTTTTACACTAGGCGGCAATGCGCACAACACACGCACACCGCTGACGATGACGCTGGTGCGAGGAGCCCCAAAACCACACACGTTGGCAGGAAGGATCGCACACACTGCCTGTAGCACTGCCGCTAATGATAATCGGTAAAAATTGTGTTTCATGCCTTTTGCTTGTTCAAATCCAAGTTTTCCATCTCGGCAACTGAAGCGTTTTCCGGCATTTTCTTTCTCCGGTACTGGAACCACTTTCGCGACTTATTATTTTCACTACAGAGATCCGCGTAAACCTTTAGAATAATTTCGATGTCGTATGTGGATAATGGTTTGCTTGTTCGCGGATCTGTCAAATTGAGAACGAGCGCACGGTGGTACATCGCACCGATCAAAAACACGGTTGCCGGCACAGATTGCGATTGAAAATATAAAAGTAAACATACAGAAGAATGCCTCAAATAGGATGTATAAAGTAATTTACTCATATTAATTGCAAAGTGTTGGCACTGTCCGAATTAAAAAGTGCTTCGAACTCGATTTAAAAATCCCAAAACAGTTAATATCATGTAACGGGTACGCCTTGGATGCCGCTCACAAACGAATCTAATGAGTTCTTAACTTTGATGTTCTGCTTTATAGACCAGATAGTCAGGTTCAATTTATTTATTTTGAAAATTGCATTCTATTAATGTATGCTTTTCTATAATGTCCGTGAAGCATTCCAATGTGAATTATATCAATGATGCACCTAACAGCTGCGATTGCATCATTTGTGCGTACGCGTAGACCATCCGCTTTTTTCAAGGCTTTTTATCAGGTCCGATTTCAAACAAATTAAAACGTACACAAAAAGCGGACTGTCTACTAGAGCCCTTAGCCTAATATGCTACATTTGTATTTTGCCTTAAATAACCACATTTCATAGTTTCCTGTGGAAACAAATAGCTCGAGCGACTGTAACATCGTTTTGCAAGTCCCTTCTAATTGTACCTCAAACAAACTCATTTTGCCTTGATTTTTGATAGTGGATTCTATTCTGATACCGGCAGCCAGACCGCGTGTAGATCCGCCATAGTATTAGTTTCTTACCTTATTGTTTTTGCCCATGACGACGAATTACCGTAACGATTTTTAACCTTAAATTGCTTCTCACTTGCAAGTTTTGTATGATATTGGACAGGAAGACCACGCCACAGCACACCAGATAAGATATATTTTTGATGCGATCACAAACAGTGAAATTAGGACATTCCCGTTTTGCTGTTCCAAGCAAGTGTCGATGTTTCTGCTACGACCAACTGCGCAGAATCCAACGCATGGGAATTGTTGCCAAACTTTGTTACGAATTATCCAGAAATGTGTTATATTTTTTGCAATTTCTCGTTAGAATACATATTATTTATTACCTATTTGTATAAACTTTCAACAAAAATTACGCTCTTTACATCAATTTCAGTTATTGCACTCTATTTATAACACAAACCAACAACAGAACGCAACTAAACGCACCCCAGCGAGAAGATAAACATATGTTGCTGACCTACCCCACCCTAGCTATCCTGATTCCAAGCCAGCATCGCTGGAACAAAACAGGACAGCTTGCAAAACAAATGCCTTTTCTCTTTCGCACCTAAAATGCACTTTGGCGCAAAAAAACCACCAGTTGTCAAAATATGTACCACGCGGCGACTACGCATGCTCCTGCAATATCGCGGAAGTTTCTTGAGCCTTTTGTTGGAAAGTTTTCACTGCTCGTTCCATCAATCGGAAAATCAATACCACCGCAGTATCAGTCACCTCGCTGTAACCAGACGTCCTCGTCAGTCTTTGGCGCCAGTACTGGACAGCCTGAAATAGCCTTACGAGTGGATCTGTTTTCCAACTTGGAAACAGTTTTCTAACCGAGGACTGTTTGTTTTAAGAACTGCTGTCCAGTAATAGTGCACCAGGCTTCAATCCTATCGCCAAACCAGCACCGTATTAACAGTGGTTGGCCGCAGGACCAGCGGCGACGGCACCAACAGCGGCAGCAGGAGCAACGATCGACGTGGAGGTCTGTGTGTGGTGAAAGTGGCGCTCGACAACGGTATCAAAACGCAGTCCCGAATTCATCCGAGTCCTGGTAGTGCTCGCACTTTGGTGTGGGCACTGCCCCTGACGGCGTCATGCAACATGGTCACCGAGGAGAGTGATCATCCACACCATCCGGAGGAGGTAAAAACACCTACCCAGGAGAAGGATAGCAACTTGCTCGCGCGGACCGACAGCAGCGAGATACTGATCCAGAGCAGCATGGATGACATTTTCGATGTTATCAAATCGGGGTAGGCGAGGATATTTTATTCTGATTTACAAATACAGGTCTAAGACACACGTATCTTCCCATTATCAGCGAGCTGTCCGAGGTCGAAAATTTAGTTGAAAAGGTGGGCCAGGAGGCACTGAGTGCGAGGGACAAGCATGGCTACACCCCGGCACACTGGGCCGCCCTGGATGGAAACGTTGAAATGATGCGCTACCTGGTCGAAAGGAACGCTCCGGTAGATTTGCCCTGTCTCGGGACGCAAGGACCCCGGCCAATACATTGGGCATGTCGCAAAGGACACGCGGCCGTCGTGCAGGTACTACTGCAAGCCGGTGTCGCTGTTAATGCGGCTGACTTTAAAGGTCTCACCCCGCTGATGACCGCCTGCATGTACGGTCGAACGGCAACGGCAGCGTATCTATTGGGAATGGGCGCACAGAATCACCTGACCGACATCAACGGAGACACGGCGCTGCACTGGGCAGCTTACAAGGGACACGCCGATCTGATTCGCTTGCTTATGTACTCCGGCGTGGATCTGCAGAAGACGGATAACTTCGGCTCGACGCCACTGCATTTGGCCTGCCTCTCAGGGAACTTGCAATGCGTTAAAATTCTGTGCGAGAAGCGCAATCTGGAGCTGGAACCGCGGGACAAGAACGGTAAAACGCCCGTTATGCTTGCGCAAAGTCATCGCAACAGCGAGGTCGTGAAGTTGCTGCACAACGAGATGAAGAAAAAATCCCGCTGGATGCCGCCGATCTCGGAGATCTGGGGTATGCTGTTCGGTGGAGCAGGTGCCTCGAAGGGACCTCTGATACTGTTTCTCGTGTCGGTGTTGCTATGGGGATATCCAATGTACATGATACGGGTAAGTTTGGCGAGTAGGTCTTCGAAATCTCGAAGCCATATAACCTTGCACGAACGTTGTTTTGCAGTGTATACCTATCACGTGGAACATTTTGAGACGATCGCACTATTGCTTCATCTATTGGAATGCGGTCATGTGGATCAGCTGGATTATAGCTAACCGTCGTGATCCCGGCTACATCCCACTGAATTCGGACACATACTACCGAGCGATTAAGCAGATCCCATATTTTGACAAATGGAAGAAGCGGAATGTGATACTCTCTCGTCTTTGCCATAGCTGTCGATGTCTGAGGCCACTGAGAGCTAAGCACTGTCGAATCTGCAACCGTTGTGTGTCCTACTTTGACCATCACTGTCCGTTCATCTACAACTGCGTGGGTTTACGGAATCGGATGTGGTTTCTGCTGTTCGTGCTTAGTATCGCCATCAACTGCTCGTTTACCATTTACTTCGCATGCTACTGCGTCATGATCGAGGGCTTCAGTTTGCTGTACGTGCTGGGTCTGCTTGAAGCGTTCGTGTTCTGTGGACTTGGTTGGATACTCACATGCACCTCGGTAATTATAAGTGTTAAACATATCCCACTTGTGCTCGCTAAGGTATTATTTTACAAATTCTGTTTATAGATTCTACATGCCTGCATGAACCTAACGACAAACGAAATGTTCAACTACAAACGCTATCCATATCTGCGGGACAAACGGGGTCGCTATCAGAACCCGTTCTCGCGTGGTCCAGTGTTGAATCTGTTCGAGTTCTTTGTCTGCCTGCCGGACCGTCAGGATGAGCAGGATTACATATTAGACGAGAACCTTTGAAAATTGCCCAACCAATCCGGCGAACGCCGGAAACGTATCACCAGCAGTGGGAGCAACAGCAGCAGCAGCTAGCTCGAAGCGCGCATCTAATCCTGCATGCGAACTTTGCAGGAACACCTTGCAGCTGCATCTTTTTACTACCAATTTTTGCCAGTTCATACACTCGTACACCAGTGTCGCCATCATTCGCCAAAGTGCATATTTTTCAGCTGGATAGCGTTGCGTTCCGGAGCTAAACGAGGTCACCGAACTACTGCACTGCAAGCGTCTGCCACGCGAGGACATTGTGTGTTTTTTAAATGTTGAACATATTCTTCACAAGAGAGAGTTTTCAGTCTTTAAGGATTCTGTTCGAATGCCAGATGATTTGTTATGGAGCTTTTAGCTCCGTCTCGCGTAGTTACGATGGATAATTTAATGTTAACAAACTGAAATAGGTAAAATCGACTAGCTTATCTAAGGGAACGCAATCGCCACGGATTCGTTCGTTTAAACGTACATCATGTCTACCGTTAGCACAAATCGATGTCGACTTCTTATACCGCTAGTTTTGCCCTGGAATTTACAACAACATAGCTTTACTGCAAAGAGAGTCGCAGCCGTAACAACGACTGCTTCGAAACACCGTTCTATTCTAGAGTGAAATAAATGCTTGTACACAAAATTTATTCAG
>JXXA01009949.1:0-14040 GCA_000956255.1 Anopheles punctulatus | reverse complement strand
CCCCCCCTCATCCTACTCAACCAGAGCCCCAGGTGCCTGAGGCTAGGTTCCCACCGGAGTGTCCAACGTGTCCATCGTGCTAGGTCTTGCTTGGTTTTACGGCTATTGAAGTCTTCTCGAAGACGACGGGCTAGCGCATATACGTATCCTTCGTTTTATCCGGCGTGTCCGCCCTCTTTCCCCACCGCGTATCCTTTCGGTGTTCTATGTGCGGCTTTTTCATCTCATTTTCCCTTGCCCCTTCGTTTCAAACGATCGTCCACAGTTTGGTTTTTTTTTGTCACTTCATTTTGCCGTTGCATCCATCGGGGAGGTATTGTTTGAACTGTCAACGCTCACATCCGAGACACATCCGTCACTGCGCCTCGTTTCGAATCCAATCGTAAACCGAACTGTGCTAGTGCGCTATCACAAGGATCTTCTCTAGCATTCCTTCCGCAGCAAAACTTTTCTCTTTCTCTCTTCTCTCTCTTTTTTTCTCTTTCTCTCTCTCTCTCTCTCTCATACCCAACCCTTCCACTGAATTGAAGCTCGATCTAGAACAAATGCCCCCAATGGTGTCTGCGTGTGCGTTTGTTTGGGTTCGAAAGCATCAGCATTCACATCCGTCCATTGGCGGCGATCATCATGAGTCCACCAAGAGTGTGTGCGTGTGTGCGTGTTGTGTCTCTCTTTCTCTCTGTCCATCTTTCTTCGCCATCAAGATCTGTCATTCCACCGCGACACCGTATCCGTATCCCCAATCAAAACCACCGCCTCTCAGTACTCAAACGTGTGTGTTTGCCAACTCAGAACCAGCATAGTCAAGATCATCCAACGCGTCCCTTTAAAACGAAAACAAAAAAAACCCTCCATCCAACCTTGCCCGCCTCAAAAAGTTACCGAGAGAACAGCAGATAAGCGATACTGATCGCAACAAAAAACAAGAAATAAAAAACGATAGACAGCTTCGCGCAGGCAGACGGCGAAAGCGACAAAAGCATACTAATGAATTTTCTTCTCTCCTTCCTCTTCCCCCCGTTCCGCCCCCGCCGTTCCTTGCGTTACTGTTGCCGTTTGGTACACGAACCAACGCACCGCATTAAACGAACCCCAATATTCCCCATTTGCTCCACAATGTGGTGGTACGTAACCACTAATGAAAAACAAAAAAAAACAACACATCGTCTCCCCTCGCCAACCTACCCGATATAATCGCGCAACTTTACGCACGGAATCGCTGGACCCCGCCATGGTGGTGCCGGCTGAGCAGCAACAGGAGCAGGATCCAACCAACCTGTACATCGCGAATCTTCCCCTGAACTACAAAGAAACGGACGTGGAGAATCTGCTGTCCAAGTACGGCCAGGTCATCTCGACCCGAATTCTGCGTGATCAGAATGCCCAGTCGAAAGGTAGGCGCGAGCGCTGAGGGGGTTGGGTTGGGAGTAGTGCGCTGGCGGGACAGTTAACCGCAACCAATCTTCCGCAGGTGTCGGCTTCGCACGGATGGAGTCGCGGGACAAGTGCGAACAGATCATCCAGATTTTCAACGGCACCCAGCTGCCGGGCGCGAAGGAACCGCTGCTGGTGAAGTTCGCCGACGGTGGCTCGAAGAAGAAGAACCCGTTCAAGAGCCCGGATCCGAACACGCGAACCTGGCGCGAGGGCGCCGAAGGCATCCCGGTGGCCTACGATCCGAACATGCAGCAGAACGGTATCGGCGTCAATGTCGGCACGCACATCAACATGCCGTACAGAGGGTTCAGTACGCCGCAGGTGGGAGGCTATGCCGTGCCCGGCTCCCAGTGGGTACCGAGCTACATGATGACCCAAGCGATTGCACCAGTCGAGGAGCAGGTAGGTGTCGGTGTGAGGCCGCATCGCTGATGGTGTTCACCCACCCACTTCAATGACTTCCCATTTTCGGTTTCCGAACAGCAATACGTTCAGGTGCCCACATCGCACCTGAGCGTGGGCACACCGTACAAGACGGACGGTGTGACGCCGGTGCAGCCGCGCGGAGTCTCGATGATTATGGCCAGTGATAATCCTGCTGCCGTACAGTACGGCATGATGCCACAGTTGGCAACACTGCAGATTGGCTCCTCGGTAAGTCCGACAAACCCGCGCAGTTAGTCTTCCGTACGCCCCATCTAACTTCTCCCTCGGTTCTGCCTATTGCAGCCAATACTATCCCTACCGCAGCAGCAGTACATCAGCCCAACCTATCCGTACTATCCGACCCATTCGACCTCGGTTATCCACACGCTGCAGATGGGCGACACGGAGCAGGCGAGCACGGCCGCCTCGCCGGACGAAGCCTACACCACGCAGTATCAGCACGCACCGAAGTAGATCCGTCACACCGAACGCAGCACAGATCCGCCAGATCCCCGGACGAGCCGGTCCACCCGTAGCCAGAACAACACATCACAAGACTTCCGCCGACATCACCAGCAGCAGCAGCAGCGCCACCACCACCACCAACACCATCGAAATGAATGACTAGAAAGGACGAGCGACGACATACATCACTCATCTCCGGAACACGCGTCGCTGTGTGCAACACAAAGCAGCAAAGCGCATCCTGCATGAATTTCCTCAACAAAAAAAAACCGTTTCTCCTTCCTCCAAAACCAGTTTGGAGGGTCGAGAAGAAGTCGTGGTACCTCTTAACAGACCGCATCACACAGCCCCGCGAGTGTGTGTGTGTATGCGTGTGTAGAGACACGGAGGGTTAGTAGACAGCGGTGTGTACCACGGTGCGAATCTACCGACGCGTCCGGTAGACGAGTAGTAGCGATGTATAGTGGAATCATTTCCAGGAAATGATAACGATTAATTCAGTAGGACAGGCATCACTGGCGTCACTAAGCGCTAGTACGTTTGGAGCACACTTGGGAGGAAAAATTCGCAGCTTCCGAACGATCGAACCACGTACGAAAGCCATATTGCATGTAGGTGTACGGCGCGCGCACTTGTTGCGTGCGTGTGTGCATGAGCGCGCGCGCACATACGGGACAGAAAATCCGTATCTGTGCTTTACGGACATTGTTTTCCCTTATTTTCTGTGCCCCTTTCCTTCCGCAACCAAGGTAGGCCAAATAAATTAAGATACCTCAAAACTACGACGAACGCGCGAATGAAGGAATAATAGTCTTGCGGTGCGGTGCGCAACACACGTACTTTTCGAGGAACGGTCACCTGCGTGCAGGAGAGCAACAACAAAAAACGATCGACGCGAAACTCCGCGATTACACACAGCGAGACAAGAATCGTACGTGTACGAAAACGAACATGAGCGTAAGGCGACGAACCCCGTCATACAGGGAAATCAAAGATGGCGAGTGTCAAGGTAAATTTAGTTTTTTTTGTTTTTGTTTTTCGACAGTAGAACAAGGATACTGTCAAACATGGTGTGCTGTGCACGCGTTGCGCGAAGGTGTATGAAGTCCTTTCTGAAAAGAAGAAAATATGAAGAGCAAGACGGAAACAATCATCCAAAGAACATCGTGCAACAGTTTTACGAGCGAACGGTGTAGCAGGCTACTCGGATGGGGCTCCACGGATCGGATGAAATTTGTGATCTGGCGTGAGTGTTTGGTAGGAGGGTACGGTCCTGCAAATTGGCACCACGCACACAGTTCCACCACCACGACCGCGTGCGTGCAGTGTTTTTGTTTTCCTCCCTGTTTGTTTTGTGTTGTGTGTGTGTGTGCGTCCACTTCCACTACTCCGGACAGGTGATGTCGCTCGATTTTAGTAGAGTTAATTTTAATTTATTGTTTTGATTTATGTTTTTTTTTGCTGGTTTTCCGGAATTGTTTCGGATTTTTTTTTTGTCTTTTTTGTTAATTTAAAAGGAACACCGAGAATAATGGGTGTATGTGTGAGCGGTGGGTGGGGAGAAAAAAAAACCCTAGACATAAGAATACATAGACACACTCACACGCAGACGCAGATCTGCCGATCGGTGTGAGGGGTGTGGCATGGGGTATTTAAAGTGACCCCTCGAGCATCTAGGAAATTTAGAGCCGCGGCGTGCGGAAAACATTACGAAATGAAGGCAACCGGGAGACGGAATCAAGCTGAAAAGTGGCGGTCAGGAAAAGCTAGTTTATATTTTAGTCTCGTAGAACGAATGATTGAATTGAACGATTGGCGAGGAGAAGCAGAAGCTGAATCCTTCTACCATTCAGCTACCCAGAGCGATGCAGTCGGCGAACACGCGGAACACAAGAAAGATGAAAAATCCAAGGAACTCTCGAAACTCGACGAGCGCAGAGTCAATCCTCGCCCTCAACCCGTTCCCCCTCTTCGAAGGCGATCACGTGCTAGGCTTGATAAGATTAGTGTTTAGAGTGTTTTAGTACGATAAGTAGGATTTTTTCGAAGGACTTTTTCCCCTCCCCCCACACGGACGCGACGCGTGTCGTGCATGCGTTTCGCTTTTCTCCTTTGTTTTCTGTCCAGACTGAATGTTCAGACTCTACGAATGCGCACCTTTTCCAGGACTGGGAGGAGGAATACTAATTGTTGTTTTTTTTTCTTTCTCTTTTGTTCTTCATTCCTTTTCATTACTGAACTGATCGCACACACAAACATACACACATGAAAACACATACGCTGTTTCTGTTCTTTTTTTTTGGTTTCCTTGTGTCCTTGGTGTGATTGTGATAAGCGCGCATTAGAATCCGATTTGTATGGGGGGAATCCAATGGGAAACGAGAAAGCGAATCGCCCGGAGCAAAGAACGTTAATAAGGCGAACCGTGAGACTCACATTAAACTTTTCACACACACACACACAATCCTCCATGTAGCACTGCACTACTCATTACTACTAGCTACTACCTACTACTACTACCTTCTCGCCTCTGCAACATACTGCAAACTTCAATCAAGAAGTGAAAAAAATGCACCAAATCCCCTGGTATGTTTTCAACCCTTACGTTTTCTTCGGCTTAGCTTGTTCTTACGTTCGTAAAGCTCCGCTCCCCCGCTCCGCTCAAGATAATATTTTGCCGCACACAGGATTGGAAATATGAAATGAAAAGAATGTGCGCGAACGATTAGGCGACAGCTTCGACCCCTCCCCCTCTCCCCAAAATAAAACGGCTCGCGGAAGCAGCTGAGGGCCGTAACGAAATGCGGATTGCAAATAAAACTGGATCACGGAATAGAAAACCGAAGCAAAACACGGGAACGGAACGGCGAATGAGCTTGTGTCTGTCTGTATGTTGGGGGCGTGACAATGAGAAAAGCGAAATCGGAAGCGGATTTGTGGAAGATTGAAAAAGAGGAAAGGGGATTTTATTTCGAAACTAATGTGTACGGTGAGTTGCCAATGTTATTATTTTACTCTTTTAGTTTTACAATCTTCAGTCCAGTACAGTAGGCGACAGCAAATATCACACAATCAAACTCACGTCCGCGTATTAAACGTGCAAACGATTTAAGAATTGGCGTTTGGGCGGTTTCATATGTTTCTTTGCATGAATTCTTTATTTATTTATTTTTTTATTAATATTTTTTATCTTTTCAGTTAAATTTATTCATTACAACTCCCTGTCCGGTTTGTCGCAATGTTTGCCAGTCATTATTTTTTCATTTACTGGTGCACCGAACTACACATTCTTTCCTAACCAACCAACCAGCTCCTCGCCTGGAGAACCGGCACAACAGGCACCATCATGAGCACCGTGCAAATGGCGTCGCCACCATCTAAAGCTTGTGAAAAGATTGGCGAAACGGAATAGAAATTGTGCCTTTTTCACTACTTTGATTTTCTTGCACAAGTTTTTTCACGCAAGAAAGGAAGGAGCTGCGATTTTGGCTCATTTCATTCCACTACGCATAAAAAACACACACACACACACACACTCAATAAATGTGCACTAATGTTGCAACGGCAAATTAGGAAACGAAATGATGTAAAAGAAATTTTTACGAGTTTGTGAAAACCTACTTAAACCATCGTTAGGAAGATGCATGCACGAGAGTACGAGAGCAGAGGATAACAAACGCAAATGCTTAAAATGCATAACTCACAGCAAACATACAGATCTTATGGACACGGCGAAGGTCTTAACGCGGAAAACGGACGAAGCGTGAAAAAAAAACTCAACACACTCGAACACACAAAGCGAAAGTTACGAAGCGAAACGAACGTAAACAATACAAAGCAAAAACCGCAACCAACTGCAAGCAACAAACAAGATAACAAACTTTTTCTACACAAATATTTTTGAATGTCCCTTTTTCCAGTTGTTGAATTTTCGATTGAAACAAGCGAGGAGAGTTGCACGATTTACAAGACGCGTATTCGAGTGTGCCACGGTGCGGTGCACGGGATGCGAGCGACACACATTCACCAAGCGAATCGGAGTGAGGAATTCGAATGATTTCGTTTTAGTTTAAAAGCAAAAGAGAAAAACTCAGAAAAGCAAGTCACACTAGGACGCGTTAATGGGAAGGAGCCGAAACTAGACCTCACCTTCTTCCAGCGGTGGTGCAAAGTTTGTGTTGTTAATTGGATTTTTGGCATGCTTTCTTCTTGTCCCGACACCGAAGCGATCGTACTAAAAACATCGTGCGGCGCGTTTCCCTCCACCCTTTAACTCAATTAAGGCTTAAGCGCAGTCAGTCCACATTATCATCACACATTACGCAAGCAAGCAAGCAACACATGTAATCACGCATACAGCACTAGCGAAAAGGGTTCGAAACTCGAGAGATTGTTAGCCCAAAAAGGTAGGAGAAAAGGAATATTATGCTTATTTACATAAATATAGACAAACAAAAAAAAGCAGTTAAATACACAAATTTTCGCTGCCTGCCGAGAACCGCAAAACGATTGTAATCCACGTTTTGAGGTTGCGGCGTTTGCATAGAAGAGAACGGACGAGCTATGTGATAATATGTTTCATGCTGTGATACAGAGTAATAGTCTCCCATTGCCCATGGTTTCCGTTTCGTTTGCGGCTGCTTGAGCGACTTTTGTTTCTTTGCGTTTGAACCGCACTCTATAAAGATTAAATATCGGAACTCGAACCTAGTAATCGGCGCACACCAGACGTGTCGAGCCAGACGAAGACTGATTCCCGCCCGTGCAGCAGCCACCTTGTCGAAGGTGGTAGCACAAGTGCTTAAGATACTTCGCTCGCGCGAGCGTTTATAGGAGAATAATTAACGATTAGGTTTATTTATTATCGCGCAACATCCCCTATAAATCAAAACAACAAACGTGCAAAAAAAAACGCCGCCGCGATCATATACGCGCACGAATGTGAATATTTTTTATGCTAATACTGTGTACTAGTAGAGTTTGCTTGCGAAGTTTGCCAAACCAAGTTTTCTCCTCGTTTCGAATGTTCTTTTATTGCATCCATTAAACCCAACCCAATCCAGAAAGCGCTAAAAGGATGTTTTAGTACAATCGTTTCGGTGTGCGTGTGCGCGAGAGCAAAACCAAACCAAAAAAAAAACAACATGAACCGCTATTTGGCACAAAGACCACAACATCTTTGTTTCTGGTGCCGGATCTAGAGCGCCATGATTAAAAAAAAAACGCCACACACACTCACAGGACAGACACGTAAGCACCCAGTATACAATACCTGTGGATTAGACAAAGCAGGCGGCGCACGGTGAGGTTTGACTGAGTAGTGCGAGGTGTGTAGAGCGAGGGGGTATGCGATTCATTGGTGTTCTGTGTTGCACACATGCTGTTTAAGGGTATTGGTGTAGTAGAGATAGTAGTATTAGTAGTGGTAGTTGCATTTAGGTGCGTGAGGATGTCTATATTTAGTGCGAACGGATAGCGGGGGTAGGCGAAATCGAACGATCGAAATCGAAAAATAGAGCCAGAAATCATTCTTCCACACGTTGACTTCTAAACCAAAGGTAGAGTTCCTCACCGTTTGTTTTTTGTTTTTTTTTTTTGGCGTTCCGATTTCAAAAACCCGTTCAATCTTCCCCCCCCTTCTGGGTGGATGGATTTTTTTGCTAGAATAGTCGTATTGGGTAGAACCCACCCAAGGAAATTTTTCCAAGCGGAAAAGCGTAGCAAACATGTTGCAAGATGTTCGAACCCCGCACGGGCAAGCGAGCGAGCGGAAATAGTTGTTGCATCCAGGCGTGAAGGAAGCGAACATACACATACAAAGCATTCTCATATAGCAGTGGCGCACGGTTTCTTGCACGGTGATTTTTTCGAACCATTTTTACCTTCACCTTTCAACCACAAAAAGGAGAAATGAAGGCAGCTGCGCAGGTTGTTGGGGAAGCGAAGGAAGAAGATGAAACGGAGAAGGGTGAGGAGAAGGAGAAGCAGATGATGCAAGGATGTGTGTGTGTGTGTGAGTTGTGACTGACGCGCTCCACATTCCTAACCGACGACGTCTGCTGTCATTCTTCCGCTCGCTCTCCCGCTCTGTCTCTCTTCTCTCTCTCTCTCCCTTGCTCATTCTTGTGCAGAGGATGTTAGTAGCTGTGCTGACGTCGTCCTTCGCGCCAACACACCCCGACAGAGACGCCGTTTAGTCGTTTAGTGTGGCTGCGGCGTCGTTAAGCACAAGCGCGCACGTGCGTTTCGTGGTGTTGGTGAGTTTTTGACTTTTTATTAGCACGCGCACGTCGCTGGTAGATGGCAGAATGGCAGAGCAGAAGCGAAGCGTTTTTAGTAGTTGGTTCGTAGTGTAGTAGCGCAGTTAGTGGCAGTAGAGCCGTAGTAGGTGTGCGTGAAGGCTCCAGCTGCAAGTGGGACACTTTGGCAGCTCGTAGTTGTTTAGTGTGTAGTGTTATAGTGTTTCGCGAAGCGTGCGAAAAGAGAGAAAGAGAGCATAGGGATAGGGCCATCTAGGGGTAGTGGCTAGGGCGCAGCAAAATAAAAAAAACGTAGGGCAATAATGGGCACCTAGCGGTGTCCGTGTGTGCGCGTGTGTGTACTAGGGTGTGTAGAGGACCCCCGCGCGCCAACTCTCAAATCCTCACATCTACTCAAATCCACCGACGAGGGAGGATAAACTAGCAGGGAGGAGGTGGGTGTGGTTCTCCTTGAACGTTTTTCGTTTTTCTTTTCGGTTAACATTATTCACTTTCTTTTTCGTTCTCTTTTTCTTCTTGTTCTTTCCACTGGAAATTCGTCACGGTAGCGTGAGGTGTAGTGGATGAAGAATCTATTGAAAGTGCTGCGAGTAGCGCAGAAGTTGTTGTTATTGTTCCAAACAGGTGTTTAGACAATGGAACCTGGGTACAGTGGTGGCACGTGGGGGTGTTTCCCTCTGTGTTTGCTTATTTCACACGTTGTTATTGCTCTCTTTTTTTAATAC
Source organism: Anopheles punctulatus (assembly GCA_000956255.1). Lineage (NCBI taxonomy): Eukaryota > Metazoa > Arthropoda > Insecta > Diptera > Culicidae > Anopheles > Anopheles punctulatus. The sequence continues at coordinate 4,727 of JXXA01009949.1, read as the reverse complement.
AACTGTTTTCCATTACTTTTGCACGTGCGGCGTGAGATGTAACTTAATTCCGTTCGTTTATTTTTTCGTTGTTTGTTTTACTTTAAAAATTAAATAACCACTTGTACTCAAAAAAATTCGATACTCGAGCAGGAGAGGAGCGGCTTGCGAAAGACAGATGTTTTACAAAGCATTAGCAGAACAAGAAAGTAAAGATGAATGGATGTAGAAAAACGCTTGCTTGAGAGTTGCTAGTTACCCTCTCTCCTTCTCGGTCATAGCTAAACACGAAAGTAAACGAAATTGGTATTCGATGGCAAAACGACTCGGCTTTGAGGATCGGTTTTGTGTTCAGTGTAGAAAGAGATGCAAATGAAGGCGAAAACCCCGCAAGCATCTCTTACCAACTAACTGGGAAACGGAATGGGGTTGCAAATGAGTAGTTGAAACGTGAAAGGTAGCAGAAACGGAGGGGAAAGAGATAGAGAAAGTTGAAACCTGAAATGAAAACAAAAAAAGAAACAAAACACACAGACACTCTTAGAATAGGAAGTAAAACAAAAACCAAATCCACTCGAATGGGACGCGCCAGATGGCAGAGATCGACGAGAGATGTAGTGAAGAAGCTAGTGAATAGAGAAAGGTACGCGTGTGCGTGTGTGCGTGTGTGTGTGTCGGGTGACAAAACTAAATAACACAAAAGAACGGCAGAGGTAGTAGTAAAAGAAGACGAAGAGTAAGAAAAAGAAACGGTAGAAACACGCGCACACACATACACAAAGGTGCACAGGATTAAGTAGCTGAAATGAAATGGCATGATGATGGATGCAAACACACCGTGTAGTAGTTTTACTAGGATTAAGAAGGAATGAACAGAAAATGAAACTCTTAGGCGTATTTATATAGCGATGTAACGTTTAAGATGTAGATGTGGAATGGCAACAAAAGCATTCTCTCTCTCTCATACACACACAGAGACACTCTCCGAAAATGGCTTGAAAAAATGGCAAACACACACACATATACACTGAGACAGAACATTCGTAAAGAAAAAAATAAAAACAAAGTATGGTTTGAACGCGCGCCGGCTTAGGGTTAATGAAAAGAATGAAACTTTTTGCTAGTTTGTAAGTGAATATTTAGGGTAAAAAATTGTTTAGCGATTAAAATTGTGCGAGAGCACGCACACATACAGAGAGAGAGAGAGAGAGAGCAAACACACATACAGAGAGAGAGAGAGAGAGAGAGAGCAAACACACGCATACTGCAGACAAAACTAAATGATCAATCGTTCGTAAGGAGAAAGAGAGGGCATGCTGCCGCAATCGCTTCCGAGTTCGTTGGTTCTTCTCAGCTAGATGATTGAATACTTTTTCGTGTGAAACGAGTAGAATTTGAATGATGCATTGGTCGAACACAGTGGGTTACGAAAAGCGATATGAATTTGCACGATGGTTTTGTTGTTGATTTTTGGATTCGAATCGGTTCGGCTGTCGCTGCCTCTCTTTCCCTCCGGGGCGAAGTTGGAGAAAATTCTCTGAAGATGTTGATGTTTAGGATATTTTGTTTATTATTTTGGGAAATTGTTCATCACTTCTTATCTCGCTTTCCAATATACATATAAAAACAAGAAAAATTGTGTACATGATAGGACGGACAATGAGGAATTTCTCTTCCGCTTCTTGTTTTCGTTTCGTTCCGCGTTGCTGCTGTCCAGCAAATGTCCGAACGTAGTAGCCGGCGGATGGAAAGTGTAAATGAAACCTGAACAACAAAAAAAAAAAACAGTGCAATACGCGCGCCATCGTTTTCGAAGCGAAGGAATGGAAATGAGAACTTGATAAAAGAGCATGATGCCTCAACAATCGTAATTCTTCCTGCTAACAAACCAGACAACACGATACGATAAGACAGCAGCAGAGAGAAAGTGAACTAAATCAGGAATTTTTCATACCCACAAAACACTACCGCAGACCGGGTGCGTGCAAACACTCGGAAGCATCATACAGAATATACATTTTTTCGCTACTTTTTGCTGACACGATGTGACACCGATCACACCATTTGCTTTCCGCTCTCGACACTAACGATCGATGTGAAGAAATTGGCACCGGTGAGGCAGACCGGCATCAGAAAGTGAGTCATACTTGGATACACTAATCACACACACCATCTCCATCACATTATTAACGAACGAAATTTAAACGCGAACGGGGCTTCCACCTTCGGTTCTGTTTTATACACACTCACTTACACACTGAGGATACTAACACAAGATGGCGGCGGTAGACGAAGATGATGTGTCAAAACCGTTTTCAAGGCGCCATATTGTTTGTTTTTACCTTTCTTCAACGCACACCAACACACGTACACGACCTATTTGTGCTTTTGCGAGATTTAAATCATTACTTCCGGTCACGTACACGTATAACGCGACCAGGAGGAGGCTGCCTGGATCGGAATGTAGAGAAGAGGCTAAGTAGAATCCACACATAAACACACGCAAACTATAGATACAGAAGCCGGACGACTGTGGAATGCAGAAAACGTCTTATTTTTCGGTCTTATTTTCGATCGCCTAGTGATTAAGGATGTTAAATGAAGAAAAAAAACACACACACACACACACACAAACGTAGTGCAAGTAAATGAACTAAATGATCAGCAAATGACGGTTTGTCTGACCTTTTCACGCATTTACAGACGACGGTGGTAGAACCGAACACATACACTTGAATCAATGGAGCTCACATGATGACGTGAGTGAGTGTGTTTGTGTGTGTGTGCGGCAACTTAGGAATGGAAATAAAATAAGCAAATGCGCTGATGAAAAAAGACAGGAAGAAGTAGTAGAATGCAGAAGGATGCAAGTAGGCGTAAATTAACTGATAAAAAAAACTGATTTACACGAGAACCCTAGTCGGCTAGAGGCGCTAGCGCGTGGATTGTTGAAGTACGAGAGAAAAGCTAACACTAAAGAGCTGAAGAGAAAAGGCGAGAAGAAAACCCGGAAATGTGTTGTGGATGTAGTAGAACAAAAAAAAACAAAAAAAACAGACGTGTCAAAATGCGTTGGTGGACACGTGTTGCGCGCAAATGGTGTTGTGTTTTCGCTCCCGCCCACTAAGTTGATTGTAACTGCAACAAGCGCGTGGCGCAGGAAGCAAAACCGGCAACACATAAAATGCAAATTCCAACAAAAAAAAAAAACAAATAAATGAAAACATACAAAAAACGAAACTGGTAGTAGAAACAAAGCAAAACCAGATGCAGATTGCAGATTTAAAAAAACCAACACGTTGTAGCCTGTAAGATGATGTTGAAAGGAACGGTGAAGAAGAAAGAATCCTTAGCTGCTAAGTAAAACGAAAAAAAATGAAAAACACACACACATACACGACACAACACGCACTCACACAGAACTCTAGCTTTTAAGAAGAAATAAAACAAACGAAGCTGAAACTAATGGAATGAGTAAACATTTGCGGCACGGAATAAAATGGATAAAGTAAAAGAAGTTGGATTGAATGTGTTTGTTTCGTTTCCGAATTCGTCTTCGACTGGATTTGCCTGATTTCGTCGAGGCGCTATTTCAGCTGGTGATTATCGAGCTAATTGCTTCTTTTATTTTAAAACAGATTCTTCTTTGAAACACTTTATTTCAACAGTGCGCCGTTATGCCTTAGTACAATTTGTTTTGGAGGCTTTTGTAAGATTAAATCAGAAGATGCGCGCCTATGAATTTAAATAAGGCGTTTTTCCCATCTAGCACCATAATTTCTGACCATTGAATTTGAATGTTCTTTTATTTCATTCAAATATCGAATATAAATTTTCCGGCTGACCATGAGTTTCGAAAAGATCAATAATGGAACCATGTTTGATTGAAATTGTTCCGTGCGGGTGTGCTTTGTGCCACAAAGCAGTATCAACAATCGTAGGTGGTGTCAGCTGTTATACGAACTGTTATATACTTTAATTCTTATTTCAGATCCCTCGTTGCATCATATGTATGATAATACAATATTTTTACATTATTTTACAAATACACCAAACGCTAGAATCATTATTTAAATGCTTTCCAAATTTTTTTGACAAAATGTCAAATCACCTGCAATGGCGTCTGTCCAAACGGTGAACCACTGTGCATTTGGTAGCGAGAAAACGTCGTCCGGGTTTGTCAAGGCAGAATACGGGGAAAAATTGTCAAAAGCGTAGCAAGTAAATCGGAATATTCTCGACCGCTGCGAAGTGTTTTCGGTCGTAGGGTTTGCTGAAAACAACTAAAATCCTGTTCCTCATTCGGTTTCGGAGTGCTGCGCCTGTTCTACCCATTAGCCAACTCGGCATCGGCCTGACTAGCTTTCTCCTCTTCGTCGTTTCCACGCACCATCGCCAACGTCGTTGCCGGACGTACAACTTCTGCTGCACACGGAGGAAGAATCGCCTACCGACGAACGAGGAATGAGTGTTTTGCTAGCCGTGCTGTGATCGATATTTACTGCAGGTCCCCCCGTTCCCGTGTGGTGTGTATTTATTGGTCTTGGCTAAACGTGTCGAAACATGTTACTCAAACGTGCCTCTTACTTGCAGATTGTTTCCTTCCGCGGGGTCTTCTTCGTAAGGAATCGATAGGCTCTGGCGAGGTGTTGGAGAACGGATCGTGCGCGTATAGCAGAGCGATAGAAAAAAAAGCGCTGACAGCAGGAAGAATAGTTCCAGGTGCAGGAAAAAGGTACGAAATTTGC
>JXXA01009947.1:0-10656 GCA_000956255.1 Anopheles punctulatus | reverse complement strand
GAGCGAAGAACAAATGGTGTGCGATTTAAAAAAAGAAAAGGCAATTAAAAGCATCCGTCACCATCACCGATCAGGTGAATCGGCCACGTGCCAAACGATGCCGCGTCGCATCGACGATTGGCACCCGTATTTTATTGAGGGCTCGCGATTGCAGGCAGCACCTGATCGATCCATCTGCATCAGGCCATACAATGTAAATTTGAGCAACGGCCAAACATGCTGTGACCTCCGCGCAGTTTCGGTTCGCCCTACTCGGAGGGGGGAAACGACACGAAGCAGTTGGTCCGTTGGTGCGTAGTCTTGCGATGGATTGGATCGGCAATGCATACGGTCCTTTCGGTCGCATGATTCGTGACTCACTCGTCGTCCCCAAATCGGCACCCTGTTGCGCGCAGCGCGTGCTTCATCGCATCTTATTTTAGGCACGCCGTGATAGCTGCTGTCGTTGCGATAGTCATCAAATGCACCGCTTGGGGTTCAAGACGATCCGTCGATTGATGTGACGTTTTGTTGAGCGGGGAAATTCGCAACGAAAGAACTTATTGCCTCATTACGAGTTCGGTGGTATTTTTTTTTGCAATTTTAATTTAGTTTTTATATCAGTTTTCCGTTAAAAAGGAATCACAATCATAAAAGATTTGATAATTCACAATTAGCAAAGACAAACAATAAAAGAATTATGTCTAAAACGAATAAAAGAAGCTTATCCGGACTCGAGTCGGTTGGCATCAGTCAGTTATTCGGATCATACAAATAGAACAAAGTTTTTGTTTTTTCTACTATTGATTGATTGCAAATTAATTAATCAATTATTGCAGTTCAATGTGAACAAAATGATCTTAAGATCCAATTGAATGCAAAGGCTCTCATGATTATAACCCCGATCGTTCATTTTGTAGTATTGCCCAATTTTCGCCTAGAGCCGATTTGGTGCACATTTCATCAATAATTTTCTCAACTAAATCACATTCAAGTAATTTTCACAAATTTTTAAATTCTTATCATTTTTTGTTCGCAACAAAACCGATAAAGAGATTTATCTACCGCAGCTGTACCAACTGAATGGCCCGTCTAAGTCTAAGGCTGCAAAAACTGCCGAACAATGTATGCAAGTGTAGGGTAGGGTTTCCCCACGTTTCTAAGCGTGCTTGTTAGTTCAGCCGTTTTCGGTTGTTGATCTAGACTGTAAGAAAACAGATGCTTTTCTTGCATATCCATCCCAGAAGAGAAGTTGCTCAAGAAAACGAAGTAAACGAAGTGTGCAATTATCACATTGTCTGCTGAAGTCGTCGGTCGATCGCCTGCGAACGACGCGAGAATGAAGCCCTTTCAACCGGTCTCATAAATAGCCGGCATTCCGTCCAGTGCAACTGCAAATTCTCCAGAGCTCGCCCAATGTGCGTTTGCTTTCCTGTTGCCTTGCACACTCCCCCGCTCCCCTTTCCCAAGGGACTTGCGATGACATAATGAAAGACAGTTCCATCATATGATACGGTGCTTTAGTACTTGAGTTACTACCACCATCAGCACCGCAACCACTGCCACCACACAACCACGAACGACGCGGTATCACCCACGGCAACAGAACACGCTCGCTCGCTCGCTAGTAGTTGGGCCGTGGCATGCGCAAACGTACACCGGGGCGCACAAGAGACATCCCGCAAAGGTAGGGTGAGCTTACAGACGTACTGTCGCCGAGGATGAACATGCGTCAAGTCGTCGCACAACAACAACACCCCAGCACAGATGGTTTGCGTGTCTGCGACACCGACGAAAATGAAGACAACGACGACAACGACGACAACGATGACGACATATTATCAGTGTACGCTCTTCGTGCTGCACATTGCAGTTTGCAACTCAATGACCAGCCGATGGTCCCATTATCAGCGTGTCCAGATGGTCCATGTTGAGATCTAAAAAAAGATGGGCATTGGTACAATGAAACGGTTTTGTGTCTCAAATTTCACATCGCACATTGGGACCATTTTAAACCGACGTCAACTGGTCGGTTCTCATCCTTGCCGGCCAGCGGCTATAATTGGTTTAATTAATGGAATTACCACTACTTGACAGGGTGCCTCCCTTCACTGCTGGCTGGTGCATATATGCTTGCGGAACATCGGGAGCTCGACAGTTCCTTTTCGAAGGAGAGAAACCATCATCTTCCACCAATCAAAAAGATCGCGCGATTTATGAGCTGTACGCACATTAAGCGCGATTAAGTCATTAAATTTTATGCCCACCGTCCTGTGGCGGATACTCGCCAGGAACTCCGCGGACACCGGTACGGTACCGGTGGTGTGGAGTTTTCTTTTCCATTTTTTTTCCGACTCACTCCTGACGCCTCCACCTGCCGTGAGACAGACACGAGCCGTCACAGATTCGTGTTGGCAGGGAGAGAGGGAGCAGGACAGGTTGGGACACTTAATTATTCGTTTCGCCCCCGGCCACCGTACGCCTTGGAATGGATGTTCTCGCGTGGATTGAAAAACAATATATGGGAAAATTATACACATTACCATCATAAATTGTGTGCAGCCCATTGTTGTGGTGAGGAGCGCACATCTCCGCAGCACACCAACTCTCGCGGAAAGATTAAGTTTTTTTTTGTACGTTTTCTTTTTTCTTTTTATTTCCCACTGAATTTGGTCCGGGAAATGGGAGGTTTTTAAGTTCACTACAATAGGAGAGTTTAAGCAATGGAAAAGAACAATCTCACCACCAGTTGAAAGTGGGCTACGTTTAGGTAAGAAGGTATCCCAACTAGACCCAGAAAGCAGGCTTTGACCTTCCTTTGACAACCGAAAGAAGAACATAATACGCTTTTGAAAATTGTTCTCCACAGGTTCAAGTGGCTTTTCTACCAATCCTTTCTTTGACGAAACATATGCGCTTTCAAAAGTTATCGGCATTCTAAACCACTTGGCTCGAATGATAAAATTGATCAAGCGATATTTATCATCTTCCCTCGTCGAAAATAATCTGTTTTATAAAATTATTCCATGAAAATTAAAAATGATCTCAAGATACTTCTTTTCCAAAACCCAATAGACGATTGCTTGGATGGACAAATTCGACAATCTACTATCGGTCGACCATTCAAGGGTTAAAACATTAGGCAACAACATACACACACACACACACGCACATAAACTCATCAGCAAAGAGGTGTGGAGAAGCGACACGTTGGGTGGGGCGGGGGTGGGAGCAATCGCCACCCCGTCGTCATCGTCGCGCGACCATGCGTTCAGCGCGCTGCTGCCACTGGTCGGCTGGGAACAGCTGGCTAGAGCGCCGTGAAACTGGCCATTTAATGCACTTTATGACCCGTTTTCATTCAATTGACCCCTCGCAGTAACGGTTATCCCTTGTGTACTGTTCTCCTCCTGTCTGGTGCTAATTTAGCTGCCCCCGCTGTTAAGGAATTGGGATAGTTTCGTTTTTTTCTCTCCTTTCTCTCGTTTACACACCAGGCAACTAACACTTCCCTGAAGCAGGAGAAAAAAAAGTGCTCCGAACACGTTCAAGGACGGCGTCGTGGTGTTTCTTTGTGTCGCCAGCTGTAACTCGTGCGGGTGCTGTAAAATTGCATCTTCGTATGGTCGCTAGTGGTCGGGATGCAAGGGTCCCTCAATTCATGTTAGGATAGTCCCAGTTCTTCGTTTAACCCCTCCCTCCCTCCCTCCTCGCACTTTTCCTGAACGAGGCGTGTAAAAAAAACATAGCATAAAAAAAATCTGCACCTCGAAACGGTGAAGGTGAACGACATGCACACACCCCGCACAGATTGGACTGAATGTGGAAATGGATGCACATACACGCGCACACCCACCACCACCCAACGATTCGTTCGAGAGGGTTCACAGTTATCAAGAGTTGAGGCTCATTATGACCCCCGACGCCCCAACACCTCCCGCTGCTCCTCGCCGCCTGACCGACATGATAAGAGAGAGGTTTAAGAACGTTTTCGCTTCTTCTTTTCTTTCTCTTTTGCCACGGACTCCTTTGACAAACGAAAACGAGGGTTTCGTTTTATTTTAACGAAAACCGAATGTATATCCGCTGCTGTCGGATGGATGCTGGCGACGATGCTGCTGATGATGATGTAGGATGAACCATACCGTACCTTCGCGAAGATAATGCCGCCATCGGGAGGTGAAACGTTCGACGGATGGGTTGTTGGTTCGGCTGCTATTTACAACAGGGACTGGGTGGAGAACACTACGCAAACCGCGGAAATCACGCACCAGCACATAGAACCCGATTACAGCACCACACCACACTCCACTTCACCACCCACCACGGCAAGGAGAAACTGCACGGGCCACTACTTGCACTTACTTTTGCCCCCCTTTCCCTCCCCCTCCCTGACCCACGTCCCCCACGCACGCACTGAACACACCCGCACTAAGCACGAACTCCACGGCCACGGCACAGGGTTCCGCGGTTGGTAGCGAGTCAACGCGAATCGGAAACACTTTCCTGTCCACCACTATCCGTACGAAAAAAAACGCGAAAAACGCGAAAAATGCCAAACATTCAATTTGTTGTTCTCCTTCTTCTTGTTCTTCGTTTCGATTTCGGAAAATGCTCTGGCTGACATCTGTCAGAAAGTGGAGCAGTTTCAGGCGACCCAACCAGCCTCCACGGTTGGTGCATGTGTTTACCCTTGGTTGCATTTACTCAAACGCTTGGAGCATCTACTTCTGGAGCATCTACTTGGAGCACCAACCGCACGGTACATCTACTCAAACTGGTGGTAAAAAGTCTTTATAAAGCCAAAATGAAATAATTTATCTCCATCTTATCCGTGTTCAAATGAATTGAGAAAGAAAAAAACGCACAACACGTTCATTCAAGGTGAAGAGAATGTTGAAGTGAATTTATTAGGGCGATTTGGGGCGAAAACGTGTTGATAAAATCTTACTGTCATAGTGAAGTTTCATAAAAATTTCCAAAACAAAACAAAACATTCAGATTTTCTTCTGGTAAATATGCGCTTGAAATAACATAAATTCGCGTTTCCACTTATTAACTAAGCTTTCCTTTACTTCAGAGAATCACACCAATCATGAAGAAACAGTCAAGAAATTTGCTCCTGGATAGATTGCACCGCGGTGTCGTGTACACCTGCATGGGGCTCACACTGTACGGTAGCTACATGCTGGGTGTACGGGTATACCGGTACTTCACCGTGATCAAGCCAGCTCGCCAGGCAGAAGAACTGAAAATGCTAGAAGCTGGAGCGGCGAACCAAGCGCCCGCGTTGGACACTGCACCAACGCTCACCTCGTAATGCTTGGGGCTGCTGAAGGTGTGGCCCCTACTGGACCCACTGCGCTGTGTACGATAGGGAGTTAGGTTGTTAGCATTTGTTTTCACAATAAATTATATAACTAATCAATAGCAAACGGTGTAACAATGCTGATTTTTAAATCGCCTTTTATGATCATTATTATTTAGTGCCAAATTATCAAGGAATAATCGCTCATAATACCAAACACTGAATTGCTTGTAACTGGAAGGAGTATGCGCAAAACTATTTCCTATATTTGTGAAATCAAAAGCCAAGCAACAAAGAACGCACCAAAACATCGTAATGAAACTCGAAACATATTATCAGAAGTATTTCAGCTGTATAAAAATGGTTTTCCTTTTATTTTAATATTTATTTTCCGTTAAATATAATTATTCCTTCCTCCGTTCGAAACACGCTTGTTATCAAACACAACTATTATGTTTTAAATAAGACAGAATGATCGTGATAGAAAGGGGTTGCCCAGCAAGCAGGCTATGGTATGGTAGGCGCACGTGAAATCATGTTTGCAGTTAAATGGTAGCTTAGTACCGAGCCCGAGTGGTACACGATCGCGGAAGGGAAGAGATAACTCCACGAAACACAATTCCTTCGAACGAGCCAAGGAGGAGGAGTAACTGCATGAAGCAAAAATTCCGAAAACATCCCGAAAAGACCTCTTTCGAAGCTGCTGCATTGCACGGTAAATTTATCGGCCAAATTAATTACATCCATGCTGCTCACCGGGGGTTGAGGGTTCGACAACGACGACGTTCGTTCGTTTCAATTGCTTTACTTTATTTTTTTTTACGCTCTCCTGGATAATACAAAACTATACGCCTAACACCTTTTGGTTCCTGCAACTAGCGAACGCCTCATTCTCGCAATCGTTTGTCACAATCAAAAAAGTACCGGGTTTTCATTCTGAAATCAACACTGACAACACGCTCGTGCTAAACGCGTACAGAACAGTTCGCTGATCTTCGTACAAAGCCAGTACGAGGGAACTATTCCTCTTCCTACCTTAATTAACATGCAATGTTGTTGTTTCGATACATACATTCCACAACACCAGAACGCTACCTAAAGACAGTCCTACAGTCACGGCACCCCCGACGGCAGATGGAGGGAAGGGTTTGTGACCGACAAAAAAATAAAAAGAAAACGCATCAAAATAAACGAAACTATACAAAATTGAAATTAAAAAAATGCATCGTGCGTGCGAGTATGCGTGGCGGGGTTTACACAACACGCAAACAGATGAAATCGAAAATATACACACACACGCACACTCATCAAACAGTCACCACTGCAACGACAATGGTTCGATCTTTCTAAGGCAGCCAAAACTGTGGACAAGTGAAATTTGCAATCAAAAAGAGACAATGCAGCAGGTAGCAATTAAAAAAAACAGGTTAAAATATGTTCAATTCACAATCGTTCAGCTGCTCCATTTCGCTGGCCCTCGAACCAGTCACAACGCAAGAAAGGGTCTCCTAAGCGTTTGCGTTTTTGACAAACGTACCACGCGCGAGGTTACGCATCTCATCGCAATACAAAACTGGGCTGAAGCGACACGGGCTTACACTAGTATCCTGCGTGAAGGAGGAGAAGCCACACGTGCATGTGTGTGCGCTTTGTGGTTAGTGTTACCTCGAACGGATTAGAGATACAAGGATAAGCTGGTCTCGAGGAATAAGAACGTTACTGCTTCTTGCGCATCACCTCCCTCCTACGGAGTTTTCTTCAACAAATCCCCATCATGCATACCACCAATAAAAACTCATTCTCTCCACCTCTACTTCCCCCGCCCCCTCGTAACCCACCTAAAACGTCATGTTTGTAAAAAAGCCGTATAAACACGTTGATTGTTAGGAAATCGGTATCATCACCCGCACATATCCGGCATCCGGTTAGAAGTTCCTCACACAAAAACAAAATGCGACAAGCGACGGGAGTCCTCCGAATTCGTCTCATTCGAAAAACGAAAAAAAAGACTCCAGAGGGGCGGCTGTAGCCAGTGCGAGCCCGAGGGGGGGGGGCGTTGTTGCCTGTTTCGTTAATAGTTTTGTGTTAGTTTTACTCGTTTTCTTTGCACCGTCAGTATTTGTGTTCAGTATTTAACTTAGGTATTTTTATGCGCTTTATAATTCGCTTTCATTATATATATATTTTTTTCTTCAATCTGCCTTCTTTGTCTTTCCCGTCCCTATCGTATAGGCGTTATATGTTGGCCTTGTTGGTTTTTGTGTTTTTTTTCTCAATCTTGCTCAATCTCAGAATATCGCATAAAGCTTGCTTTTGCGACACACGATACACAGCACACGCACACATACAGGACGCAATATTATACCGTGTGTATGGGTGCCTGTGTGTGTGCGCGCCTTAGGAGTAGAGTCTTGTATCTAAATTCTGTTGCGCGCGTCACACATCATACACTGTTGTGGTTTGTTCAAGGATTACTTTGTGTGTTTTCTATCGTTTTGATCGCCACACCGTGCCTAGTAAACGCATCACGTACTCTTCTTTACGCTATATATGTGGTTTGTTTTTCACTGTGTGGTAGGGTAGGTGCTGCACATATTTTCCTGCTTTTTCTCGTTTGCTTCCCTCCTTTTATCTCATATATCATCGTTTCTGAGGTTGTGTTTAATTTATGCTTGTGTTTGCTTTCGCACTATACGCTTAGAATTGCGCTGTTCCGTGATTAGGCGCGCGGGATATAACAACACGGGAACTGTACCATCTTCTCTATCATGGGGAGCCACCGAGCGACCCTATCGCCTTATCATTCGTGTAACAAACGACCTTATTAGCATTAAATTACACGGGAAATAGTAGCAAGAATGGGGGAGGGGAAAGGGAAAGAGACGACAAAAATCGTTTTGTCGCTAAAACAAAAATCGTACCTTCTCTTTACCCGACACGGCAGCGACGGGACAGGAAGTGTATATGTAGAAATTTAGAAAGAGTTGTTGGTTGTCGATTGAAAAACGGAAGCCCCCTCCCAAAAGGTGCACGATGCAGGGATGACGCGAGATGACCATCACGCGCTCCCCCCTGCCATGTGTGCTAAATAATGGTTCCAATATGACTGCATGAAAAAACGGGAAATTTGTGTAGTTTTTGTTTTTTTTTACAAAAATCGGCACTTCCTCTTTTTCGTGGGCTCTGGTGGTTCCAGCGCCGCCAGGATTGCTTCGTCAAACACGTTCTTCAGCCCTTTCTGCAATGTGGGGATTATGAAAAGGGGGGAAAAAATAAACGTGATCATTAGAACAGGTTGATGATGGAGGACAACAGCCCGGACGCGTTACCTGGGTCAGTGCGGAACATTCAACGTATTTGACTGCCTTCAGCTCCTTGGCCAGCTTCTCGCCCTGCTCGAGGGTGATCGGTTTCTGTTTGTTCTTGGCCAGCTTCTCCAGCGTGCTATTTTCGTCGCGCAAATCGATCTGTGTGCCCACCAGCAGGAACGGCGTCTTTTGACAGTGATGCGTTATCTCCGGCACCCACTGGAAGAGAGACACATGGTGTAAAATACATGGTGTAATGTCACCACCTCAAAGCCTTGCTTTGCCGGTGGGATCCCTTTCCATACCTTTTCTTTCACATTCTCAAACGAGCTGGGACTAACGACCGAGAAACACACTAAAAATACGTCTGTCTGCGGGTACGACAATGGTCGTAGTCGATCGTAATCTTCCTGGCCTGTGGTCGTGCGTGCGAGCGTGCGTGTGTGAGAGATAGAGAGACAAAGATCATCATTAGCAAAGCGCACTCGAACTCGTAGCCGATTCGTACGGAAAAAAGCTCCTTTAGCGATGGGCTGAAAAACAAACACTTACCAGCGGTATCGAACAGGCCGAGGGTGTAGGGTTCGCCACCGATCATGACCGTCACGGCGTAGTTGTCGAACACGGTCGGCACATACTCCGACGGGAATTTGTTGGTCGTGTACGAAATGAGCAGGCACGTCTTACCGACGGCACCGTCACCGACGACCACGCACTTTATTGTTTGCATTTTGTAGTTTCTTTTGCTTTGCTGCTGTGGTTGCTGCTGCTGCTGCTACTACTGCTGTCCTTTGTTATACGCGGGACCCCGGGTGTCTCTGCTCACAACAGCTACGGATTTTCTGTGGGCGGGCGTATGCGATAACAACAAGGTAAAAGATTTAGTGCTGCCGATTTCGGAGATCTTCAGCACACCAATTGATGGATGCTTCACGATGGAAGTGATTTGTTTGTAAATGATTTGACGCAATCAAGCAAGTGTGCGAAGACCTAGGAGGAAACACACATAAGATCTGAGGTGAAGATATTCTCGAAAACAAAAAAACTGGATGGATCAATTCGAATTGTTTTCTTTGTAATACACTCTACTCTATTTTAATTGCCCAAAGCTAAGCTTTTGGTAATATAAATTAAAGTTACAGTTCACTGAAAGCAGATTCAATTCTTAAAAAATCAGATGTCTAGCCGTTTTTTTATGTATTGGCATAGATGGCGCCACTGAACGTATTTCAACGAAGGTTACTTTGATGGTATCGTTCAAATACCAGGTGCGTTTCTGCTAGGCCAAACTTCATTCATTTTATATTTAAAAAATGATATTGGAATATTTTCTCAAAATGCTCATACCATCAGCATTAGCTAATGAATAATCCCATCTTACATACTAACATGAAACGTTAAAATCAAAACTGAGAATTATATCGGTCCTTGAAGAATCACCAGATGATTGTAGCTATCATCTGAAAAATGTTTGACGTCTCAAGAAGTGACGATATATTTTGATAGCCTACTTAGCGTAGGATGAATTTACAGTTTCGATATATTCCTGGAATTTCATTTTCTGTTTACAAAACTTGTGATGAAGATGGATTCCAATCATGTCAACATTCAGGGTTTATTTCTACAGTGCCAGAAACGCGAAGAGACTCTCCGCTAGAGTCCACCTTCAAGTAAGTTTGTGCAAATTGACACGATTCATTCAGTCAGCCCCGATTGAATCTGATGTCAACGCAACCCATGCCAATTTCGCACTCGATGGCTCGAAGCATCGAAGCAAGCGTTAATCGGAAACGTACTCGTGATTTCATTAGCCGGATATGGTTAACCGATATTGGCAGTAATTCACATGCATCACAGCTCAGCACGCGCGTTCGTCAACCGTTTTTCAAATCGACGCACAATCAAACCAATTCTAAGCGAACGCAAAACATCCACACACTTACGAGTCAGTGCACGAGGGGGGCGCTTGGCATGACTCATACCGTTCGCTAGCGGGGACAGCAAAACGATACCTTATCGTAAAAATTGATAACCATTATCAAATGTTTACACACCGTGCGC
>JXXA01009943.1:0-26189 GCA_000956255.1 Anopheles punctulatus | reverse complement strand
CTTTCCGAGCGATTAGGACCCGCCGGTAACGCGCATCCTTCGCATCGGGGCTCGGATTTGGCCCGGGGAGTTTTCACGACTTATTAAGCCGGTTTAACGGAGCCACCGTACAGCCCGGCAGGCAACTACTTAAGTTCCCATCCCACGGTCGTACCGGGGCGATAATAAAACCCTGGTAAGGACGCTGTACTTCTGGCTCGCAGATCGTAACTTTCTACCCCGGCCCGTACACCGTACCATCAAATGATTGATAAATAAAAAGCGAAAACAAAACAAAAAACGCTTTTATTACCCAACGTTCCTGTCCCGAGCGGGAGGTTATGGATCCAATGTATCGAGGAACCAATAAAACACTGATTTTATACAACCAAAGCGAAGCCAGCTAGCCCGCCACCAAGTGCCGACAGTCGAATTCGGATCGGTTTTGCTTTGTTTTCGCCTCCACTCTCCGCTTGTGATAGTATCGAAATCGAAGTTGGTGTGCGCTTTTATGTCCCGTCCTTTCTAGCCGGGCACCGGTCGCCGGGCGTTGTTTGAAACGTCGGTAGCAGCTGCGTTAAGGGGCAGCAAACATTACAAATAGCAACAATCACGAGATCACGAACGGGAGAGGGAGCGATACTGAAGGCGCATCCCGGAATCGTGGACACTAAGCAAACAGTTCGGCTAAACGGTCGCTCATAAATTATTTAAACGACAACGATCCCCTTAAACGGTTCATTTGGATTATATTTCCTTTCATGTTTGCTAAGCGCGGCCCAACCTCGAAAGGGATGATGGGTCAACAGAGCTTTTGGCTATAATCGTCGCTTCACGATGACAAGATAATTTATGATTTTTTTTTTGCTTTGTTTTGTATCGAGCTATTATTTGTTTGCTTTACTCAATATAAAAGATTAAAAATTCCAAAATTTAAACCAGATGTTTCTGCACAAAATTCAAATTCAACAAGCCAACAAAGAATTTCAATTTACATTCCTGCCAATAAGGTGCTCGTAAACATGAAACCCACCCAGCTCACGAGCTCGGAATTGAACAGCAAAATTCCGCCATCGAAATAGCGTGCAGTTTTTCGTCAGAAAATGCACACCACATATTTCGAAAGCTGCTCCTCCTCCCGCAGCAGACGGTGCAGGCGACATTAATAGCGACCAAATAGGTGAAAGCTACACGCTGTATCCATTTCCTTATGCCTTCAGAACGCTCTCACCGAACTATCCATCATCTTTAATGAATGGATGGCGTGTGCAGCTCCGTCCGTGCGACACAAAGAACGGCAAGGAATGGAAAATTAGAAACCACGCAAATGCAGCTGAACGATTTACACCGTGTCATGCATCATCGTGACGGAAGAGGCAGGGAAAAGGGGAAAGAAAAACCACCTCGCAAAGATTTATGCACCCAGGCACCGTGGACCTCGAGCCGTCGAAATGATTGGATCATCGACATGGTTTTATGTTTGCATGTTTCGGTGGCAATAGGAGCAATACGCTCGCCTGCATCAATCATTCGTACAGCTGACCCGACCCGTACCAAGCACGCTCACACGTACGACACGCTGGCTGCATTCATTAGGATCGATAAAAATCGGAAACAAGCGAAGGGATGCTTAAGAAACGGCAACGCTCCGAGTTAAGCGCCAACATGAATTATGAGTCCATTTAGCGGAATGGCTACGAAATGTCAAAGCCAACTCCTTTCCATCACACGAACGGGAAAAGTGTAAACCTAAGCCCGGTCATTGAACGGTACGTGAAGCAACGGTTTACTTCGCGTTCTCTTGAAGGCTTATGCGACGGTCCGACGGCACGGGGTGCGCTTGTAATTAGGCTAATGATTTGAAGGCTCTCCTCGGGACGTCTTCTCCGGGCTGGCGTGCAAAGCGAACCGTCCGCTATCCGGTAAGGATTAGTTTGCAAGCAATTGACGAGAAAGGTTTCTCATGCTCTCACCGCAAGCACACTGTTTCGTGCTCGTTCGCGTTGAATTTACTGTCCCATGTGAAAGCGCTTCCTTTTCGCATCGGAAAGAAATGCTGGCAATAAAACAAGATGGCCCATCAATCGGTACGAAATAAAACAATAAATCGCTTTCACATGGGCTACTTTTTACGATCTATTTTAGGTAAAATAATTGGCTAAAAATGTAAATTATGCTCTTGATACTACGCTGTACAAGAAGTTCCTGTAAAAATGCTCAAAAATAATTGAACTACTGAACTCTTTGTTTACCGGTTGAATAATATCTCAAAAGAGGTTCGCTATTTCTAAGCACCTAAATGTAGGCAATACAATATTTTATTTTTGTTAAGAGCCTTTATTCCAAAATTTTTGTATTCTTTACACCACTTTCTTATATTTAACTGATAATTTTATACCACTTGATACCACTCTTCAAAGCACTCAAGCGTCAAAAATTTACTTCGACGAAATGATAACAGGTTTGCTCACTTCAAACCAGCATAAACAATCTCGATCTTTTCTCCTGCAAACCCCCCACGATCGTTACAGTTGAATAGGTTAGCGTGTCGTGATTTGCATTCTCATACTGACGCAGGGGAAGCAAAAAAAAAGCGAGAAGGAATACTCCTGCCATAATGTCAGAAGCGTCATTTCGCCAGCATACATTAAGAGCCACCGCTATCGAGCTGCGGCGAGGCGAGGTATAGATCAAACGGCGCTCAACCACACGCTGCAACAGACGGCAACCGTCAAAAATCATGCACAATTCATATGCCCCACACTTGCCGTGGCCCCATTTCCGCGACATTTTCCATCATGTGTGCCACAAGCCCGGAACCCCGTCGGTTGCGCTCGAATGAGCCCCTTCACTCGACCGTCACATTTATCGTTCGTGACGGAATGCTTCGCGTCCTTTCGAACGGGACCGACGGGCGCGGGGAAGCGAAAGAGAATAAACGAAGTGTACAAACAAGTGACAAAACGATAATTCAATAACCCTGTTTGCACATATGAAATTATAATTTATGATAATGAAGTCCAATGGGCGACGCGATGTGGGCATGGAAAACATTTTCTTCCATTTATGCGCGCGTCCACGCGTGACACGAACGCAAAAGGCTATCGCTGAAGGTATAAAGTTGCTCGATAATGAGTTTGAACAACTCGTTGTGAGCATCATGATGGTGATTAATAAAAATAATGATTTCGTTTGGATAAACTAACCACCGATGAAGGGATAAAAATTCAAACATTCAATGTATGTCTTAATATTTTCGAAAAAAAAACTATTTTCTCTTCGTTCATTTAAAACTTCTACAGAAGAAGCTTCCAGCCTACACTAAAAAGCATGACAGCAAACATCGTGTAATATTCCCTCTTTTCCCACCCCATACCGGAACCGTTGTCAGCAATTGACAAATTAATCGCCACCCACCGTCGACCCCAGCAGCTTCCGCCCCCGGCGCTGATAACATTATCACCGCGAAGTTGAAAATTACGGCCCGGCCTTTCACAAACGAAAGGACACATTTTTTTGCCAATGAAAAGGAGGTTTTTATCATAATTTTCTTTTCTTTCGTCCCTTTCACAGCAGACGCACTCTCGTAAATGAGGAGATAAAAAATCCCAAACGGCCCCAGCCGACCAGAATTCCTTGCAGCAAGCGAATGAGTTATGACTGCTGCTCCTGGGATCGTATTAATCAGTTACCAGGGCAACGAGGCGAACTCCTCGCGTAACCGCAGTGAGCCCTTTCACAAACACGGGCTTCCAGTAGCCAACCAGCGTTGCCGCGAGCACGGGAAGGTAACATTTAGCGCTGGACATACTTGCAAGGCTTCATCCTTGCCTCAAAATCCTTCGACCTCGGACGTAGCAACCGTGGTGGTGGGAAAAGTTTGACGTTGATGACAAAAATTAGCAACGGACAGTTTAGCCCTGCGCCCTGTTCGCTCCATTACGCCGGTCGCCGGTTTTTAAAACTCTCGCAGTGCACTGTTCCTAAACACCGGGACGATAATTGAACGATTGCCAGCATGACACAGTGACAAAAAACCCGGCACCAGCTTCATCAGCTTCGTTTTTAGCCTAATTAATGGGGATTAGGAGCAGCACGCCCACCAACCAGCAGCAGCACCATGAAGGCTTCTTATAGCGACTTAGAAATGAAATAATTGCGCTCATCCCCAAAGTAGGTCAAATAGGGGCGATTTGCTGCTAGGTTCTCAGATGTCCTTTTTAAGTTTAAGTAGCTGGTGTCGCTTGCAAGAACGGAGAGACCTTTTCACAATCGTGAGCTGTATGGTTTGTGGAAAATTACTTTGTTTCATTCGAAGGTACAGACTTCAACTAAGCTTATGCAAATTTGACGAATTGAATAGCTCTCGCCACTTATAATGGAAGCATTTATATTGATTTGACTGAAATAATACAAATTAATGAATCAAATTACAATAATTCACAAACATATTAATACTAAATCATTCAATGTTTACAACATGGGTGAAACTTTCAAACAAGCATGTCAACTCATTTTATCACTGAAACAACTTTAATAATAAGAAATGCATAAAACTTCCATTGACCTCCTTTTTGAAGCCTCGGAAACAATTACACAAATCAAACGCTAGGGAAATGAAACACCGAAAAACTCAAAAATGGAGAAAAGATTGCCTCACACCACATACTGAACACAAAGCAACCGCAAGCAAAAAATGGTCCATCGTAATGCTGCATCAAACAAGGCGCATCGACATTACCACCAATGATTAGAAACGTCACGGATGTGCACCGACACCGTCGCGAACTGAGGGAAAGGAATTGTTCGTGATACTTTTTGTGTCAACCCACGGCTGAGAGCAGCACAAACGAGAATCGATTGTTCTTTTGCATGTGCCACATGTATGTGTTAGAAGAAGGAGGTAGTCTAGCGAGTGAAACTTTTCATTTACAAATCCAAGGCGTCAGCGACATCAAAGGAAACCGTGTCATGCAACTATCGTACGGGTAGCACTCCAGGATTCGTTGAATGATGATTCCTGACGCTTACACAGCCAGTGAGACCAGACCACATCAACCAGTGTTTATCTTGCCATGGCGATGAAGAAAAGTTATAATCCAGGGCAGATTGTGGTGGTTGGTTTAGTTTGCACTTGTTCTTCGGAACAAAAACTAGTGTCTCGATAAAAGTAAACCAGAACAAATGGATGAAACGACTAGAAGGGTGGGAAACTATTCATCTTCCATTCAGCTGTACAAAGAGAACTAACACTAACAAATATTAGTGAAAGCATCAACAAAAATCTGGAACGCACGTCTATCTATTGATCAAAACAAGATCTTTTAAAGGAGGAAATATTTCCTGAAAAATATTCAATACAGAAATTCAAATAAAAAAATATGTATAGCATTTGATTTCATTTCACGAGATTGGCAGAAAACAC
This sequence comes from Anopheles punctulatus, assembly GCA_000956255.1. Taxonomy (NCBI): domain Eukaryota; kingdom Metazoa; phylum Arthropoda; class Insecta; order Diptera; family Culicidae; genus Anopheles; species Anopheles punctulatus. The sequence goes on along the minus strand of JXXA01009943.1, from coordinate 20,785 downwards.
AATCTGACCGGAAACGGTGGCGGTCATGCAAAACGATTCGAAGAATTTTCATATTGAAATATTTCATTACCTCCCGCCTAACCCAACGAGCAACGTTTCTTCGGTAACTTCGGCCAGAATTAGGATACTTACCGGCTAAGTTTACGTTCGCTGCAAAGAATCTGCTTGCAGTTGCTTGTGTTTGAGACAGTGAGAAACACAAGACGTCTGGTTAGAGAATTCCAAAAATGAAACCCTTCATTACCCGATTCACCGAAGCAATCGGAAGGTACGCCCAAAACCGGCCGAGCATTTGCAATCAACTCCATCTACCCACCTGCGAACGGTGATTGATGTACCATCACACTGCTGCGATAGAAAATTAGAACCAGGAAGTTATTTCCAGAAAAATGGACAGAATTCCGGACAGACGAAATGCGTTTCGGACTGATGCGAAAACCTTTCGGGAAATTCCACTGCCGACTGAATTTTTAATCTTCGCTTGCGTTCCCAGCTTCGTTTGTCCATCATCTCGCAAAAGAAGGGTTGATGGAAAGCTTACGCAACCAGACCGAAACCGCAATCATAAATGGTCCCACAGACTGCCCACTTTCGATGCCGCATCCTCAGCATATACGCTGAACAGGGCTGCGGTCAGTGGTTTGTTGTGTCTTGCCAAGTGCTTTACTAAACTTTGAGCATTCGCTTTATCTTTCCTGATGGACTTTTGTCCAGCCAAGAGCTGGAGAGACCGGTGGGAAAAGGATCAAATTGTTTGCGGTCACTCGTCGGTCAAGGAAATCACTTTACAACCCCTCCGGGAGACCGATAATCGATTCGGTCAGAGATCGCTTTCAATGAGGGCAAAGCTTTAAGATATGGGCGTTCAACTTTTTTTTTGTTATACCTTTCAAAAAACTTCTGTTAAACAGAAAATTTTTACATACATTTCAAAAAGTGTATCGTAAACTTATTAGCTCAGCCTAACTGTACACATTTAATATGACAAACGACCGATTTATTACAACTCCTAGCCCTCAAACATTGTTTTCATCTTAAATTTCAATAACTGCAAACTAAATTTATAAAGTTGCACAATGCAGAAGCTAAACGGAAGTTGAGAAGACGATACTTAATGGTAAACCACATCTGTGCAGCGAGTTTCTGCCGAGCTAGATCGGTTAGATCTGGGCACGGCTCGGTTCGGCTCATTTATTACCACTAATTTGCCACCGTATCCGATCCGTTCATACAGTTATAAACTGCATCCAACCACCCCGTGGAAAGAATGCTCTCGCTGGAGTGAAATATGCCCCCGAACCTGAATCGGGAAACACTACATCAAAACTTCTAAACAATATAGTGTCAGTTTTAGCCGGTGCAGCTGGTGTCCTCCACGCACTGCCCGGCCTGCCCTCGTGCCGTCATTGAAACAGTGAATGAAACTCTAATGAGCGCACCAGAGCGGTCCAGTGTTCGGGACGGGTATTGGGTTACGGTGTAAAGACTAACCTTAAACCTCTCCACTAATTACCGGATATTGTTTCGTTGAGGTTGAGGCCCCCCCCCCTTCATCCCCCGCCCAATGCAGCGGAAAGTATTATCCTACTTTGAAAGCCCCGCATTATCCCAGCCCGCAACCGGAAGCTGAAATCACCATAATGGTTTCAGTCTCAACGCCATGGGCCAGTCGATGCGAAAGGATTATAAATAGAAATAAACCACACTAAAGGATTGGTTTTGGGCGTGGGGGGGGGGGAGATGGCGTGGGGTTAGATTTCACCAAGGGCGAGTGAAGCGATCCTGCGGTTTGTGGCTTTGCTGAAAGTCATCTATTCACTCGGTTTGCATAAAGCATCCTGATGGGATCCGGTTCGGGGCCGGATGCTGAATGGGTCATCCTTTGGCATCGGGTGCATTATGGCTCGGACAGCATCTTGACGGTATGGCTGCGGGTTATGCTCCCGAAGATTAGCTGTTTATGGACCGTTTTGCATGAGCCACTGGTGCGCTTGCAGCGAACGAGAATTTAATCATAAGAATCGAATCTATGGTCCCCTGGAATGCAGGACATTTCCTCTTTTCCATGAGCGTTCACGCGTAGCTAAATTATGCTTCTCTAATGTACACATTATATTGATGGAAAACATGTTCTTAAAGGAGCCTTTTTTTATTTTAGAAATGATTTTAAATCGTGAATATTTTCAAGACAGATTTAGTTACCGGTTGTACGATGCACGAAGCGTCTGCAAAAAATATCGTAACTCATTTACTGAAAGTTGCATACTTTTAGGCGACAAGTTATAATATAATTGTAATAAAAAATTACCCAATTTATATAACCACCTAATCAATTTCGCAACAAATAGAACTGCAAAGAACTACATATTTTATTAATGTTATCCTATTTTATTTTTGTTGAATTGTTAGCACACTTTTGAAAAATTATCGTCTATCACATTGTCATGTTTTTGCAATCGATCCTCCGATATCTCCTACTACTAAGATATTGCATCCCTGGCAACAGCACCCGGATCTGTGACTACCACCCGCAACATTCACCACTAATCCCATTACCTCGTTTGCTGAGAAGTGCACCAGCTCTCGCACCCTTTCTCGCGCATCCCATCTAGACAAATGTTGATCCAAAAATTTTCACCACTAAATCCGCCAACAATCGCTATCCAACACCAGGACTAGCACGTAGACAGCACTGGTACTCCCATGATGGCAAATATTTGAAATGTAATTTAAATTATCTTCCATCGGTGCCGGTACGGCTTGCTCGGCGCTGACTATCTCGAAGCTCTCCAAGAGATGAATCTCCGATGGATTGAGAATGCCCGGAACCGAAACAACGACACCGGCAGCCAACACTGGCATCGGCATCGGTGTCGATAGTGTTTCAAGTTCGTAGACCAGTTCATCAGCCTGCAACGCGTCGCAGTGCGCGCAAAACTAACCCACTTCCGGTGCCCAAACAGAAAGACCGACCAAGCGTGCCAACCGAGGCGAAACCATACCTCAAACGACCAGCTTCCGCTTTGTGGCGTTCCGGCGCACTGGCGGCTGTATTTGAACTGTAACCGAAATCTGTATTTAAATGAGAATTTCATTGGTGCTATTTGCATTCGACTTGAGCGTTTCCAGCCACGACGATCTTCTGCCCACGTACGCCGCGAGATTCCTTCCTTCGAATCACTTTCGCCTCCGCGCCCAGCTTGTTCGAACAATGTACGACGGCGAAAAAGACGGGCTGCTGGGTTTAAACAACTCAGCCTACAGCTTCCATACCAAAAACCCCACGTTGAATGCCACATTTGTTTAATTATCTGTGAAGAATGTGGCTTTACCGTGGGGGCGGGTTTTGGTTCTGTTTTGGTGGTGGGCGCATTTTAAACGCTCGCAAAACGTAAAGCAGCGTCAGCACTTTCGGCAACACCAACCGTCGCCATGCGCCCTGAATTACTGACCATCGTTCGGTGGGCAAGAAAAGGTAGCACAGTGTCTCCAATTTATCGGTTAATTTCATTTGAAATATTCCCACCGACTGGACCGATACACTGTCGCTTGTTCGCTGGTTTTTGTTTTTTTTTCGCTACTACCCCAAATGTTTTACGACACTGGTTCGCGCTGGTTCTCCAGTGGAAATTGCACAAAAATAAAGCGATTTCAGAGCGGATCCCGGGCGGCTCCAATAAAACCTCTTCCTTCCATTCCTACGGTACCAGGGCGCGACCGATCCCACGGCAGTTCTCAATTCACGGTAATGGTAAACTTCCTCCCCGAAACGAAAAGGAACGAAATCAACTTGATCCCCGGAAGATTCGCAAGACAAGAGAAAATGGACGGTGAAACTGGGGTGAAGGGTGAAACGTAAAAACAACGACAGACAGATCTTTCCACCGTTTTCTCTGCTGGTGTATCAGCCGCACCCAAAAGGAATAACGAGAGAGAAAGAGAAAGGGAAAATGTTTCGCTTTTTTATGCATTCTTCGTTTATCTCCGACTGTATATCAAAACTACGTGAGACTGAGGCTGTTGCTGAAATATGGTAATTCTTCGATTTTCCTTCAAACCCCTCCCACCCACCATCGCACGGCCGTCTGTTTCCGTTGGCAGGTTCAGCTTTCCTGAATGTCGATTGCATGGCCTATGCAAAAACAGGCAGCAATCATTTGGTTGCCGATTTTTTCCTCAGTACATACTGTTTGTACAGCTTCCGGGTGTACTGTGGGTGAAAGTTTTTTTGTTTTGTATAATTATCATTATTTTAATTAAAATTTTTGCACTTGACATTTTCTGATCCTTCATTTTGACTATTATTAAAACTACTTTCATCAAAATGACTTCAAAAATTATATTTAAAATTGTTTAAAATGAAATGAGTCGTTCGTAAAACATTTATACAGAGAATGAATTAAATGTTATACAGTTTTTCATGTACATATTCTCGTATTCAATGCTGTGTTTTTTAAAATATATTTGGTACTTTTAATTGTATTTTTATAACTAATAATTTTCTTTGTTTCGTTAAAAAATGAAAATATGCGGCCTCATTGACTATTTTTCGACGCCTAAATGTATGCAAAATGTTTAAAAATCTTATTTCCACGATAATTAAAAAAAAAGAAGTATATTAAATTTATTTTACAGAGATCATTTCCTTCAAGTTATGAAATTGTTACCTTAAATATTTCAGAACTATTTAAAATCAAACCACTAAATAGATCAAGTTTTGACCAGCCAGTTCACAACCAGCTTTTCCCACTGTAAATTTCACAACTTACCCACAGCCTCAACGGCCCCCGACCGATGCGGAAGCATCCTCTGCTGGTGGCGAAGGCAAAATGACAATTGATTGGATTCGATTTCGTTTCCTCTTCGTCTTCGGGGCATTTTCGCTATCGATTACCAATATCTTTACCTCCGGGTTTCGGGGCTGGTGCGGTTGTTCGGAAATCTCGGTCGCGCCGGTGCATTTGCGACTCACGTACGCACGCCCATACCCCGCCCCCGTGATTCCCGTGGGGAGAGTTTGTCCGGGATAAACTTTCCGGACGCAGTAGGAAGAGGCCGGGCCTACTGCGACGCCTACACCGGCGGGTGGGAAAGAAATCGATGAAGCCATAAATTTAAAGATTTTCATATAAATGATGATGGGAGCGACGCGATAACGATTTGAATATTCCGCTCGGCACACGGGCTGGCTTAGGCCGTTCGATTAAACTTTGGAGCGAAAAAACGCGAACTACCTACCGGGGCACTCGCACGCAAATCTCGAATGAGATGTTTATGGGCAGGGTAAAGGAAAAACGGCACAGCTTTAGAAGAGACTTAACAACAAAGCGTTTGGCTTCTTTTTTTTTTGTTCTTTCGGATAACAACGGAATGTTTAGATCAGGGAGAAATTTACGCCTTTTTTTCAAGACGAGGGCTGAGCCATCAAGCCTCTGCTCGATGCGGAAATCCAACCGAAATCGCTTCATTCTTCTCTCCGAACGCACCATTAAAGCGCGCGATGCCGCATAAACCAAAGTGCTGAAATAAACAGCGAAAGCCCTTCAGTAAATTGACGATGGCGAGAAGTGCCTACCGCAGACGGACACGGTGGGAGCTCCGTGGATACGCCGGATAAGAACTTTTTAGACAGACAGTTTTGTAAATCGCACCGTCGACTCCCTACCGCCTCCCTCTGCCTCGTAGAAACTTCCGCCCGGCGGGAAATAGCACAAACAGGCAGACAAACATTCTGCGATGGAGTAAAAATCGGACTTTCTCGATCCTTCCTCGAGGGCGGTAGAAAGAAGAGGCAACAAACGGACGGTGCCGCTCCTAGCCCGAACTGCGCGAAATTGTTATCCAACAACGAAAAGACGCTCACCCACCGCCCACGGTTCGCTTCCCGGGAGTAGCTGAGTTTTTCCGCCACTGTTCGCTTCGCGTTACAACGCGAAAGATTAATTATTTCACAAACTGCACGGCGGCAAATTGAACGTGCATAATTGAATTACTTACTGCCTTGCTGGAAGTCTTTGCTGCCGTGGTGCTCCTCGCACTGCGGCCTTTACCACAGACCCAGCCAGGTGCCCCAGTTGACTGGACGGATCACACCAGCAACCTGCTGGTAGAAAATTAATGAGCAGCATCATAATAAATGAACAATTCGACAAATGAAGCTTCGGACGGGTTGCTCAAGTAACGATGACGTGATTATTGAAATTAAATATTACACGCTGGAAGGATGGGGGTGGAGAAGGTTTGTCATAATTAATAAGGCGGTAAATTTTGTTACATGAAATGGATAAGTAAACAGTAACTAACGTTTAATGTTTAAAGTAATAAAATATAACAAAAAACACACAGCGCAAAAAATAAAAACTAAACAATAATATTATTGACTAAAGTTTATGCCGAACCACAAAAGAAACAAACTATTCAAACAAATTACTCAAAAACACGTGTGGAATATGTGAAGAAAAATTTATCTACCAGAAAAACAGCCTTTTTAGTCAAAACAATACCAACCAATTCAGAAAACTTACTCAGCAAGAGCCCCCTTCAACCAATCACGTCAGCTGTACTTGGAACAGTTTTCCGACATAAAAAGGAAACTTTTCTTCCGGAACACGATTGGAAGAAGCGGCAAGGATAATTTATGAAACCAATCCAGCTCAAAGCGACATTCCCAGCCATCGCGCGATGTTAACACTTCATCGTCCGGAGCGGGTGCTATCAACGAAATCAATCCAGAACCCACGAATCGAATAGGCAAAACTTTCACCGCACAACGAATGGCAAACGGCACAGCCCGCTTTGACTGACAGTGAAGCGTGAAATTTGTCTTCATCCGGTTTTTCATAAAATTTTACGCGAACGCGATAAAAAAACGCTTCCCGAGCCAATGGAGACGCCTGGTGGATGTTACGCGGCCTGTCGACGGCCCCAAACGACAATCCTGTCGTGGGCATCGGGCCAATTGTTGAAGATTGCGGTCGACTTCTCGTGAGGGTGTCACACCCCGTTTCGTTTTGGGTCGTTTTTTTTCTTCCTCCAAAACCTGCAAAACCCAATCCCTACAAAGCTAAAGTGTGTAATATTAATGGGAAAACTTTACCACTTAATTCGATTCCTGTTCGCTGATCGTCAATGCCATTGTTAGCGTAACTGTGCGCACTCCCGAACGTGAAGGTACCGAAAATTTCGGACGAAAATAACGTTCCTCCTACCGCTGCACGCTCCTCGATTGAGCACCGGATGAACCATGAAACGAGACTTTCCACTGGAAAGCACCGGGGCTGGTTGGGAGAAAAACTATTTTTCCACCAAACACTCGGGACCTTTAATTCAGTTTCGTTCGCTCTCCGGCCACGACGAGCACGCTTTCGAATATTCTTATCACAGTGGGGATGCTGAGAGCCGGGTGGAGTTTTCCGAACGCCATGTAACTGCCGCTTTGTTTTGCGCTGTAAAGGCGGGCATGCTGCAATTTAGTATTCAACATCCATTCTCTTTCTGCCGTCTGAACTTCTTACACATTTTGAGAGCAGCAGCACGTACACCGCGCCCGAACGAAATAAAACAATATGTTTAACAAGCTGCCTTCGAAGAACATGACTACTTTGACAATGGATGGCCGCTGCGAAGCCGAATGTTTCATTCGTGAGAAATTGTGTGGCAAGAGTTTTCTGCACAATTTTACTACATAAATTTTTCTCACATCGCAAAAACCCTTACATCGCTGCGTCGGCCTCTGCAGCGCGAAATGCAGCCCTTTCTATTCACGCCTAATTTGACCACAACAAAACTACGCACCGAGCGATACACGTACCCCTGTGCTGTGCTTTGCGCAAAACCACTCGCAAAATGATACCATCAACGGCTGGGAAACGTTAGGTGCGCGGATCCGTCGGTCGGCCAATATGAGCCTGGGCCGGTTTTAATGAACATTTGCACAATTAGCAGCTACAATCTTTCCACTGAGTGACATTATCTGGTCGCGTTTCGTGGGAAGTGCTGGTAGACGAGAGCGTACATGGCTCGCCGTTTCATGTAGTTGGTGGTAGCACTACATGTGCAACATACATCCGTGGTCAGTGATTTTCGCTCGCTTCCAATAAATGTCATTTTCGCGGTGGACGATGGGATCGGTACTGTGTTTTGAGTGCGCTTCACTTATCGATTTCCGACCGGGGATTTCGCATGAGTCCGTGTAGTTGGTATAGTTTTATGGTACGAACGTAACAGAACAAGAAATTCGGGAGTCATTAGTCTCCATGGAGTCACCACTATTCGGGTGTTTGTTGAGTGGTCGAAAATTAAGGATTTAAAGCCCATTTAAAGGATTTTTCTTACTCTTACTGAATTATTGAATCAACGTGCCGAAAAGAAGTCAATTATGCTACAGCTTACATGATTTTGCATACTTTCAGGCTACTTATGTCTAAAAAATTTTTCGCCTAAAAGTATGCTTACATTGAAATGATTTTCATTGTTTCAGAAACGTTTGAAGGACTTCTCTTCCGCAGCTGCTTGATTTAATGAATATTTCTGTGTTTCAAGTGTTGGTTTTTTTTACAAGTAACTGAAATATCCAGAGGCTTCGTTCATGGGTTACAATGTTAGACAAAGAAACCATCCTGGAGGAAAATGTTCCCCTATCAAACACATGGTTTTTATTCTTCCCCACAGTCGTGTGTCCATTTAGTCCGATGAGTGACGTTCACTGCGTGAAAATGCCGGTCCAGCTTCGGTACCATCACTACCATCAAGAATAACCGGCGGCGAAAACATGATCCGATCACGGTACGACAAATTTGAAAAACTATCAACCACTCCACCTCCATCGGCAGGGGAGACGCCAGTTCACGTGGTTGACTTATTTGGCCTTTTCGTTCAAAAAATAGTAAAATGCTAACCCCACGAAACAGGCCTCAACGGGAGTCTGGTCAGTAGCTACAATGGAGTTATAGCTTTCGTGTATCTGTACTCGCTGCGAAACAGCGGCACCCCGACAGCGGACAATAGATGTCTGTCTGTCTAGGTGGATGACAGGGATTATCGAGGCGAGTGAGTGGTCGTCCGGTTAGCTGCTCTGGCCGATGGCTTCAACGCTGATCCGCCTCTATCTCGCGGTGAAGTCAGCGTTAGATATGGATCATGTGACGCAAGTGAGTACGGGTGTGAGGGAGAGGGAGAGGTCAGAGGCTCCGAAAGCAAGAGTAGTCTATCGGCCGCCGACATGTGTCAGCGGGCCACTCTGGCGTAAGATATGCACAGATAATATAACCCAGCAACAACAACAACAGAAAACCGCACATCTCCCGTCCAACGTTTTATTCATCGTGCCGGTTGCATGCCGTTGCGGGTGGAATGTTTCATTCATGTATGAATTTCAAAAAGTTTCCACTCGCGTTTCGTTTGCGAGAAATCTAACCAAAAATAAAAAAAAAACAGCAACAAAGCGTCTGCGTGGCATCGTCAGCAGCGACTCCCTGACTGACATCCGATAAGATTGTGGAGCCAATTGTGCCGTGCTGGTCTAGCGGAAACAGGTCCTAAACGAAAAACTGCAGGCAGGAGAGTCAGGAGGTGGCTTCCACGGGGAAAGCGACGTGAGGCTTGTAGGTCGTGCATCCAATTTTTCGGTCCGAACCTACCGAATTTCTATGAGAATGATTCTTTTATTCGAATTCCGGTGAAAGGGGATGTGTTACTTTCGTGCAATACATAAAAAATTCTGTCCATTTATTCGGGGAAACAATTTAGAATATCTAAACATAAACACGAAAAATTCGACCTAATCTTATGCGCCTGAAAGTATGCAATTTTCTAACCTCATCCTACAAAAAGTATTTATTTAACCGGGTTAAAAGCGTTCAACAAACAATTAAATATTATTTAATGGATTATGAAACATTCCTTCTCGAGTTGTTTACACCTTTCCTCGTGAGCTTGATTGTTATTCGTATCGTTTCAGTTGATTATTTAAAATATGTGTTTTTGTGGTTTTATACATTTAATAAGAATTTTGAAAAACTAATGAAATTTAAAAATACTAGATACTAAATAAATAGATACTAAAAGAAAAGATATGTCAAAAAGTGTTTGAAACTGAAACTTTTTATTTCCTACAAGTTCATGTGAAATGAAGCCATAATTCGAAAAAGAGATTAACACGGCAGTAAAAAAAGTTGTATCAGTAATCTTTCACGCTCCATCTGCTTTTCCCTTTCGTATGCAAATTTCCCCACCAATTTTTCCAACCGGAAGCACAATTATTTCCCTAATTAACATTTGCGCCCTTTTTTCGATCCGATCCGATCCGTTGGTTGCAAGATGATAGCTTTCGAACCGGTTCTGCGACAAATAAGGGAAGGAAGCCGGAGGAACGCAGCAGCACGCTCCAACAATTAACCCTTACCGATCTCCGGTTCGCTCCGCTAAAGAGGCCGTTACTGAAATCGGATCAGAAAATTGCTGGTGTATCGATTTTGTTTTGAATGCAGTGAAGGGAAAAAACACCGCGGAAGTAATAAACCGTTTCCCGAAATCCCATTACAATATTAAATATGGATAAAGAAATCATCTTCCTCCCCACCGTTTGCCACAAATTATTGTCTCCGGTCAGTGCGGGTACGGGACGCACTTCAACACTTCCGGCAGCAGGCAGCATTTGCAAAGCAGTGTGGGAACGAACGCCACTGAAAGTGAAACTTCTTGTTGGATGAATAAATAAATAAATAATTTTTCTAATCTCATCGCAAATAAATTTGGATGAACGTCTCTGTTCTGTGCTCTCCGGCGGTTCGTGCCCGGGGATTTTTTTCCCTTCCGGTTTCGTTGGTTTTGCTGTACTGTTTTCACCGCTCCATTCACCGGAGATGCCACCAACGAAACAACGCACTTTCGCACGTTTCGTCCGCATCCCACAAATCACTTATGAAAATCGCAGCCTCCGCAGCGAGGAGCGTGAGTTTCTTTAGGCCGCTTTCTTGTGCCGTGGTGCGGCTACCCATAGCCCATAACGAGCGTTTTCCACCCTCCGCACGAAACAAGAAGGGACGAAGAAACCAGCGTTACTCCAGTAAACTAAGGAGGCAGACGGCACTTCCAGTTCACACCATCTATTTTATTTTGAGCCACTTCTTTCCACCACTGCAACCACTTCTGGCGGTGGAAGATGGGAGGGAACCGGATCGTGCGGGGTGTAGAAACAAACTTTTCCTCCGATGTGGTGCAAACGGCGAGTTTTGTAAACCGGAGGGATATCTTTTTTTGCCACCTCCATAGCTTTAGAAACGCGACGATTGGCGGTGGCTTTCGAACGTTTCCGTTTCTTTGCCGTATGCTGCACCGATTGTGCTTGAGATTGGAACTAGCAGTGATTTTCCACCCCTCCTTCGATAGGTAGTGGAACGGCGGCAAACAGCAAGCTGGAATTGGCCATTGCGGGGAAGACTCCTCCCACCTGACGGATAACCGTTTGGCGTGAATTTCGTGATGAAGCGATTCTTTCACTTCAGCGGGGAAAAACACTGTTTCGTTAAGAGGGTTTTTGATCCTTTTCCCTTGGTTTCTTCATCGGAGTCACTGGTTTTATTGTTCGGTTTCTAGAAAGCGATGTATAGCAGAAATAAACGGAAATAAATAAAAATAAAATAAATTTAAAACTAAGGAATGAAGGCTCAATAAAACTAATAAAAAACATGGTTCAATTTATGCCACACTACAAGTCTACTTAAAAAATAGATAGATATATTTATATTCTTTATTTATGTATTCTGTAACAAAATATAGATTCTTTGAAAAAAATTAATTTAAAAAAATTACTACACAGAGGGTCATGTTAAATGACTCAAATGTCAAATGGACAACAAATGTTACATTTTTATTTATGATATATTTGTTTTAAGACAACGGCACGTAAAATTTTTTCAAGATTCATAAATATTTTGTTCAGGATATTCTATTTATTTTCTCTAAATTTGCACTAAATTAATATCACCCTCGGGTGTTGATCGATGGTTACCCTTATTTATTTTTATTGGCCTATTGAATTAGACCAGTCGCTTCGTAGAAAGATTTCCTACAAGAAATACATTTTAATCCCGCTCGTAACATGCGACGTCGTAAATATGCACCGACACAGCGAGCAAACACAGTGAAATCGCCGAAATATTGAAGTCTATCAAATTTCCATCTATTTTCTGTCCCACACGCGCGCGCGTGGACTCACATCACCATCAATCTTAAAATGTTAGCTCCCATCCCGGCGACAAGCGATGTAGCGTGCTTTATGACGCTGAAGTGGTCATAAAATATGATGAAGCATATTGTCCTTTCAACAAAAAAAAAGAAAAAAAACCTACCGGTTGAAGCTGAAACGGAACGATTGCAACACTGCTTGAAAGGGGTACCTCAGTGCTTGAATTTGCAATGTTACATCGGCTACAATGTGTGCAGCACACACTCACATGCGACGGTGGTGCAGTTTCCTATGCAAACGAAAGGAGACGGTGAGGGATGGACTTAAAGTTTAAATAGGAAAAAAATAAACCCTTCTGGACAGTTACAAGTTAGTGCAATCGATGTAGCTAGCAAAATAGTCCACCCACGCATTACACACATTCATGTATGTGCCTTAAAGTCGTAAACTGGGCAGATACTTATGGATCGTAAAAGGTTTCGAAACAAACGCTCATCGTCGTTGTCCTGCCGCCACGCTAGGTTCCGAGAGTTTCGGGCTCGTTCTATTCTTTCTGCTCGTCTGCGGGGATGGAGAACCGCAAATTTAGTCCTTCACTAGTCGAGTGGTGGCTGCGGGAGCTTCATTTTGTTCATAAAATATTGAACGCAACATAAACTTTCGTACGAGAATTTTTAACCGGTTTCAATTCCGGCGTGCTCGTTTGTTATGCATCCACACATTTGCTCACATTTTTTGCATCTATTCAGTTCTCAAAGAACAACTGGTACGTAACATGCAGCAGCTAAATGCTAACGGGAACAGTCCACTTTGGAATCCGATGAACGGTAGAATGTGAGCGAGTTGAAAGGATATTTGAAGGTATGAATTTTTACTGTTGTAGTTTTTAGTACAATCCTGCGTTACAATCGTACGGTTGGGTTCATGAAGGTCACGTTGATTATCTTTGTAAATGTTTTAAGCGCTTCCGTTTTCCAACACACGATTCACAGAATCAAACGCTAGAATCGTTCGAAGAAGAAAAAAACATTTCGATAAATTTTTATGAGTTTAAAATCATGCAACAAAGTTACCTCGTTGACCTAAAGCTTTTGTGCCGCACATGTATGCTATCCGCCTTCCATACAAGCGAATGTATACAATCCGTATGACAATCCGATTGGAGTCGCCACATGCGGAAGCTTTTTGAACTATAAAAATATATGAGCTTTTGAACATATTCGTTAATCTTCGAGATTAGTGTTCAAAATTTTACATTAAACAATGTATAATATGTTACAATACGACGCACAAAATAGGTTCACATTATAAAGACTATTTAATTTAAAAATTTCCTAACGAGACATTGATATTTTTTTGTAAAGAAATGAAACATTTTTCTCCATTTAAAAATAAATTCAATTTTTGTGTACGGCTGTTTTCTATATAATTTTTTCTCAATTTGTCCCGTTTCCTATCTACTAGCGTATAGTGCGTGTCCAAATGACTCTCTCGCTTAATCGTTTTCGCTCTTTTTGCATCTCTTTCGCACAGCATGATCCTGTGGGCAGTTGCTGAACTTTTAATTCTCTTGCATCTCTTTTCCTCGCGTCGCCTCGCTCAAATCATGGTCTCTCAGCTCACTGTAACTGTGGAGGCTAGGCAATCAGCCCAAATTCTAAATGTGTGTGACAGCTTGTGACGGTGCCACAAAAACTCAAACAAACAAACAAACAACAAACGTCGCTGGTTTTTCGGATCAAATTTGTGTTTAGGTTAAAAAAAAATAGCAAACGACCAGTACATCTGGAAACACGTGTAGCGTTTTATTGCGCAGAAAAGACGATCTGAAAACTCGTTTAACAATGTGTGAATTCTGATTCTCCGTTCGTGTATAAATTCTTCTCCATCATCCTCCTGTGCAGATGTAGTGTTCGGGCGTGTGTGAATTCCGATCGGATCAGCAAGGGCGCTGAGTATCCTTTAAACGAAAAAAAAGATCCTCTCGACAGTGTTGTGTTTTGCTTTGTGTGGTGTGCCGTTGTGAATCGCAAATTCAGTGTAAAATCCAGTACGGGAAATGCATCCGCAAAGGATTCCCGGTCCCGGTCACTGTATGTGTGCTTGTGTGTTTTTGTGGTGCTGCTGGTAGCTACCCTTCGAAATTGCCCTTTTGCGCCACCTACGTGTGAATGAAAACGCAGTGAAAAAGGGGCGAAGGAAGGAAGAGGAGGAAACCACACCAGGGGCTTCTTCCTGGATGGCCCGGATCAAGTAAGCCGAGCCCGGCGGTGGCGTTCTACACTGCACGCTCACAGACACACGGCACGGGTGTTGGTGTTACAGCATAGAGCATAGCAGCATAAAGCATAGCCGTAGCAAAGCAACACAAGTTTTACTTATTTTTCTCACTCACGTCCCATCGTGCGTGTTTGCTGTCGTATGAGTGTGTGTGTGTATGTGTGCCTAAAGAGAGAAGAAAATCCCGTAAAAAACAAGTGCTCCTAATGTGTGTGTAATGGTTTGCTTTTGTGTGATCGATGATCGTGTCAATTTTCCCGAAGGAAATGTGCAAGTGTACCGTCGTGTAAATTGCGTTCTCATCCCAGCAACCAACCGCTCCGCTCAACGTGCAGTTACAGGTGAGTTTTCCACACCTGAGTGGAGCCCCTTTTTTTGGGTCAGCAGCTCCTTGTGGCCGTGCCTGTGCCTCCGAAGTGTAAGAGAGCACGCGCGTGCCCCGTGTAGAGCGAAGAAAAAAAAACACATCCGCCTCGGAAAATTTCCTTGAACAGCACGTAAACATTTCGGGTTCCGGGAAAGCCGATTTTCCTATCGTCAGAGCTTACCTCTCCCCCATTCCGCTAGCATCGCGTGTGCGCACGTTGGATCACTGTGTATTTGTACGTGCGCGTGTGTGTGTGTGTGCTTGTGTTTTCCATTCCTTTTTTCTCATTTTTGTGGCCTGTCAATATCCATCAACATCATTCACCTACACCGAGAGAAGAAAGGACAGCAGTGTATTGAATGATTGAACGGAAAGGTTTTTCTCCCCACCCCACCCCCTCTGGTTGCCGCATCTGCTGAAGGTCCTGGAGAAATGTCGCACCAGCACGATGTGATCATCGCCGGGGCGATAAAGTGAATTTCCCGGTGCGCCGTCGCCGTAGAGCAAACTATCGTGTTGCTTTTCACAGCCTCCGTGACGGGATTTTTTACTCTCTCTTTCTCTCTCTCTCTCTTTCTCTCTTTTTCTCTCGATGGTGTCTACTCGTGAGTATAAGCGTGCGAAATGCATTCCCATGGCAGGATTTTTCCAAATCCGGCAGTAAAACGTTTTCCACTTCCTGGGAAAGCATTAAATTAATCGGAATTGCAACTCGCTTTTTATCTCCTTTTGTCGCTCTCTCTTTCTCTCACTCTCGAGCGCCCCACATCGGGCGGTTTCCATCTCGCAGGAGATTGCGAGGAGCGCAGCATCCAAGCACCAACGTGGTGGAAAACCCACCCGATCCAGAAGCATCAGGTGTGTTGGCAGCATGGCCAAGCATCAAGAGAGCAAGAGCAAAAGTCGAGCAAGAGAGCAGTCAGTCGAACCGGGTCATGTTGGGGTTTTCTTTATTTTGTGTGTGTGTTCTTTCCATCAAAAATCGATGGCATGCAATATTTATTCAGAGGAAAAGTCACACTCCACACCCCCATTTAGATTAGTGGCAAAACATTCGGTATTACGAATGTAATGTAGCAAAATTATGGTTTATCTCGTTTCGCGGTAAGCATATCGGCAAGCTAGTAGCTGCTTTGATCACTATAATTTGTCATGGCGAGGATTCCACGGGTGTTCCACGGCGCGGAGAGCTGTTACACATACGCACAACCCACACGCCCCACCAATGATCCAGCCCTGAGGGGTGCTTGAAACACTCGAAAATCGGGTTCGTGGAATGCCGTGACGACAAGGACGCATCGGTCGAGGATGTGCTCTTGTTTTGGTTCCGCGTTCGCCACAATGCTGGTGGAAGTCCGCCCCCCGATTCTGGGGATTGCGCGTGGTTCGCGTCCGCGATTCATGCTATTCGCCGAACGGAGCGGTTCTCCCGACACCCTGCCGGGGTGTGTGTTTTATTGCAGTGAGAGAAAGTTCTTGCCACCCGGCAACTACCCGGCTTGCTGACTGGCTTGGCTAGCTGGCTGGCTCGCCCCGGGGTTGTATGGGAAGCTTTTCCTAAACGGACGGCCCTGCACTGGCTGCGTTTTGCTTCCCATTTTCACGCGCAACACAGTGCTCGTTGTTGGAGTGATGGAAAACAAATTTCCGGCAAATTAACGGGTCGGCAAGCCGGAAGGGATGCACGATGCAGGCTCGAAATCGCTGCTGCACGGGCTTGCTCCGGGAATTGGCAATGTCTTTTAAGTGCACAATTGAATTTGTTGGAAATAATGCGTATATAAAGGGAACAATAATCCGTGTGAGAAATAAGTGAACAAATAAAGCATCGAAAGCACGTTCTAATACTCGGATTGCAAGCCATACATAAACACAATATGCAAAGATTAATCCTTTTATTGACATCGACCTGGTAGCGTTGGAATTTCGATAAGCATTACTCGTTGGACGAAAAAAAAAATTTTTTTGAATATTTTGGCGGCCATGGGGGATAGTTTAAAAGGTGGAAATTTCACGACTTTCTGACGCGAAACACAAAAAAATAATAAGTTTATTTAATAAAATTCTACCAATTTCTTGTCGGAGCTTCGATCGCTTTTTATAAGTATCAACCTCCCAACATGGTTTTAGATCTCGTTCTCCCGTCTTTACTTTTGGCCCACCAAATTTAGCTACCAATAAAGTGTTGCGGGTAGTAAAGGTCAAACGAGAACGCCACGCTTTTATTGTCCCTTCATGCGAACCCGAAAGCTCGTTCCGTCTTGTTGACACAAAAATTTTCGCCACTTTTCGAGCATCATGCTATAGAATACAGTGCGAGAGAATGTGTGTGTGTGTGTTAAGGCTCCGCTGATGGACAGCTTTTTTTTGTGGAGCTATTTTTACCACCTGTGGAGCTTTGTGAAAATAGCAAGATACCAGCAAGATAGTACGGTGCTATGGCAAAGGAGAATGAGAGACAAAACTGATAGAAAAGTAGGGAAGAAGTTATCGAACATTACATTAAACTTGATTCGAATATATTGCAAGTCCTAAATGATGTCGATATATATATAGCCACCACCCGTTTCAATATGTTGGCCAGGCATGCAGCGTTGTAAGCAAAAAAAATTTTTTTTTCTTCTAAAAGACATAGAACGGCAGATGCGTTTGTGTGTATCTGGAGGGGGGCATGTATCCGAACCGAAAATGTATTAGAAATGCTGTCGGGAAATGGACTACGGCGCAAAAAGACGCCAGAAAGCACGCGCTTAGCGATGTGTGTTCGTGTGTTTAAAGCGCTCCTGCGGGTGCGGGAAAGCGAAGGGTTCCTTCTGCTATGAGGAACCATCGAACCTAGAGCAGGCAGCGATATCGCTGAGGAGAAAAAAAAACGAGGAGACGACTTCAGGTTTCCCCGGTTGGGGAGCGGTTCCAGGCGTTACTTACCAGCAGGTTCCCGAGAAGCAGGAGATGGACACGGTTCTTGTTTGTGTTATGCTTTCCTTCTGGTCTTTCTTGGATGCCGTTTTGTTTTTTTCGTTGTTATTTTAACTGAACCGACCGGTTGAGCTGAAGAGACGTTTGAAGACTTCAAACCCGTGCTGTTGCTCCACAGAAGAGCTCCGCGGTGCCCCAACTTCATGCCCACTTTCTTCATTTCTTCATTCGTTTCTCCCTTTTGTCTCTCTCGCTCTCTCTCTGTCTCTCGTTTTCTCCCACTTCATTTGAGGGATTGCTTTGGGGTTGTGGATCGTCCCCCGGCCCGACAGTACCAGGACTCATTGGGTATTCATTCCCATAAGCTGCGTTCCTCGGCGTGCGCACAATGATGAATTTATGAACAGTCTCTGTTTCCCCGGACCGTGTCCCACCGGGGGGACACCACATCACCCATAACACATCCGCGTCATGTGTGCCATCGATAAACGAAATGTGCGACGGTGCAGGAAAAGCACACAATAACGCCGAGCCATGGGGAGGGCCCTGTGTTTTGGCGCTGCGAGCTATAAACGGTAGAAAATTTGGTATGAAAGGATTTTAATTTGGCTATGCTGCGGTGGTGGGCTACACCCCCAACACGCCCACGCCCCCATTACCTGCCTGCATCGAGCCGGGGAGCTCGAGCGAAATTGGCCGGTACATGCTCGAATCCGGATGAATGTGATGTTTATGTATGTTATGTATGTTTGATGAGAAGGAGGAGGAAGGCCTTCGGTTTGTGTGCTTGCGACCGCTGAATTAATTCACCAGACGGCAATTCATTACGTGCGCGTGCAGCATTATTTAGGGGTTTCTTATGGTCGTTTCTACCCTTCCCCCCCGTTCCCTGTACTCCCCCGATTCCTCACGACAAACTGTCAAGTGACACGCGGTGGACACTTGCTGCAAACCCACATCCCCCACGCAGCCGCCGCCACTGGACCGTTTAATTGATTTTCATGTTTGGCGGTCCCATTTTTGTGCACGTTTCGTGTGTTGCGGCCCTGTACAAGGCGCACCCCGGCACGCTAATAGGCGCCGGAATGTTTGATGAGACGGTGCCGAATGTTGCTGGAAGCTTGTGGATTTTCCGTTTTAATTAATCGATCAGACGTGCCGTCGAACGTCGAACGACGTGGGATGGTGGGAGTTGCTTGAGGATTGGTATGGAAAACTGTACGTAGATATATATATAGGCTCCCGGTTGAGGCTCCCTCGAACAAAGTAAGGAAATTCACCTTTGAACCAGTGTACTTTCTGCTCCAAGTCAATTGAAACCTACTCTCTGGACTCCGGCCAGGAAAATGGCTACTACTCGGCTGGAGTCGATTCGACGAGCTTTTCGCGAGCTTTAGCTTTTAGAAAATGTTCTCAGAGTTCGGGCTCATTGTTTGATTTGCATTCGTATTATATGAAATTTAAAATAATGGGCCCTTGAACCGCCTGTAAACCGAACATTTTAGACTGAAATGGCTTCTTATTCCTACGCTCCTGTATGCCTATTTTTCATTCCTTAGACTCTTTTGGAATTCTTAATGATATGAGTCTTTATTCTGCTTTTTCGCTTCTTTACTTGCGCTTGGTAAACTCAATTCTGTTCATCGTTCGTTTGATTTTTCATCTTCGTACCGATCTACTTCCTTTATTCGTACAGACCTCTCTTTTTTAATGTGTAATTTTTTACAAATTTATATGTAAGATTAATATTCGTTCACTTTTCGTCATGAACAACTCCGCTTCTAAAGACTATTTGTTCATGCAAAAGCTGATCCACTTACGATCATAGTAAGACAATTAATTTGGCACAAATTCTACACCTGTGCATCATGCGATTCCATAATCCGTTTTTCAGGCAGGTACTTTTAATTACTTTATAATCCACTCTGCACATCGTACCTTACGCGATTATCCTACATGCGTCTTGGCGTCCTATTTCGTACTGCGACCAGCGGCTTATCGTTGATCTTATTGAATATTTTCAAATTTACTCTATTTCCCTGCATTTATTTATGGTTTTGTTTGCGACCCGTCTGATGTACCGGAAATACCCTCGCCACCACCGGTATCTTTCTGTGTACCGGACGATTCCCCCCTCACCCTCTCGCTCCCAACGGCTGACTAAACAGTTTCTGATTATCAGTGTGCATTATTTGCTACGATAAGTTATCGTTAACACTAAGTGTGTACTGTACTGAAGGCACAAGCTTATCTGTACGCACTACGAGGAGATGTTTTTGTCACGCGTGTATTAGGAAAGATATCGTTCATTTGAGATATCCGATAGCCGTGCAGTTAATACCGTGCCTCGCCAATCGGACGGGTTTCCGTGCGGACCTTGAGATGTGTTTGTAAACATGGTGTAAGGAAGAATCGATCTGAATTCGTTCTCGTGCTTCGTGACTGCAAAAGTCGCCGTGCTGCTCTGCTGCCAGTCCATTCGTGGCTCATTTTGTGGATCCGAACGTGCTCTGGAGCCTTTGCCCGCAACGTCACGATCAGTGTCTGATCCTCTACTCGTCAACACGATATCTCATGCGTCCAGATGTGTCACTCGTGGCTTCCTGCGTCTTCGTATCCCAGTTCCCATTCGCTCGGTTCCCCTTAAGCCGTGGGTTCCGTTAAAATCGCTTTCAGCACGGCACGCCAGTCGCCGCGCCACAAAAGGGCAGCTCGCGTTGATGTTTTCCATTTTCTGACCGTTTTCCAATATGCATGTTGCTTCGGGCTCACCATTCTCGGCTGGTGGGACCCGCGGTGGGTTGCTGATCTTGCTTGGCCAACGCTTTATGTTCCACCGTAGAAAAGGGCACGCGTGTGGTGTGTCTACGGGAGAAGGAGAAGCCTTGCCGGGCCCTCGGCACAGGACAGCGGGGTAGTGGCGTGTATATACCGCAACGCGACTGACTTGATAATCGCTGCTTAAATACAGCACCTCCTCGATCTTCCACCTCCTTCCGATGCATCTTTTGAACACTAGAAGGTGTGAAAAT